>CABFVZ010001545.1:75037-167784 GCA_902151445.1 Timema monikensis | reverse complement strand
ATATATATATATATATATATATTATTTGTTACATGTTCTCAAAGGAATGATTATTATCTGTGTTCAATAGCAAATTTGAATGTCACATTTCCGTGGAATAATGTCATCAAATCAACACATTTTCAGGTCGAAACCAAAATAAGAAAAATAAAACGAGCGATTGTTTACATAGCTCTGTTTGGAGCTAGCTTTTCTTGATTTACATTCACAGTCCAGAGTTTAATACAATCAACTTTGAATCAGGAACAAACAAATGAGGGTGTATTGCAGGTCTTATAAAAAAGAAAAACAATGAATAGTTAATTAAATAATTACCTTTAAGAGCAATATTATTTTTAATCAGCTTTTTTAATATAACTTTATGGGATTACGCTTCCAACGTGAGATTAAAAAAATGGGAATAAGTTAACAGAGCGCAGCTTATAGTGTTTCAGTAAAAACACAAATTTAACAAAATATTCATTGGAACAGGTGGGGCACGTTGATGAAGGAGTCGGTCTCGTACTGTCTGGTATTTTTTCAAAGCACCACATCTTACTACCTGTTCAGGTTATACGCCTATGTACAAATGGGAAAGGAATTAGGAAGGTTTGATTTAGAGTAAGTGTGCCCGAATTCGCTTGGAGGTAGAGTGTAAAGCCATTTAGTAAAACCACCCACAGTGCACTTGACCAAGATCAAACCCCAACCTTCCCGTCTTCAGCAGTTTAGTCTAACACGAAAGTAGCGCGTTAGACCACGTGGCCACCCTAGCGGGTCTTGTACTTTTCAGGGCCGGGAATATCGGTGGGTTCAAATCCTGATTGTATATTATGCATGGGGTTTCCTAATCTTCCTACACAAAGATGTGGGTACATTTACTCTAAATTGTAGTTCCCTCATGTTAAGCTTGTTCGGGAGGGAGCCCCAAGCTCAAATTGTAGCCAGGGGAAGTCCAGCCCTTGTATAATAATGGAGTTGATAGAACCCCTATTCTCTGATTTGCCAAACTCGCGGTCAATCGAATAGAAACACGTGATGCGGGCGTGGCAGCTGATTGGCTGAGACCTCCGTGTAGGTAACCAGGTGTTGATGTAACGAGAGGGTAGTTCACCCCCCCCCTCCACCTAACAATCCCCCCGCCCTCTCAACCCCTTTTACAACGGAAATTAGCTCATATCTTGTTCGTCCTCTTCAGAAGATGTTTCCAATGGTTTAAAGGCGCGTACAGGATGTTACGTAGGGGGAGGCTTGGGGTGTGTTCAATTATTCATGCTCTCAACTGCACACCTGCCCCTCCCCTCTTCATCACCTCCTCTATCTTGGTGGCTTAATTTAAAAACCATCTGCAGCGCCCTAGTCAAGTAATAAGGGTGAAATATTTAGCGAGGTTTCAGTTTCCCATTCAGGCTGGCATTACACGGCGGCTCAGAGCAACAATGTTCAGGAATTTTCCAAGAGGGAAGATAGTTAGCAACACGGTTATCTTACAAACGCGGTGTTTCAGGCTTGGGGCTGAGCCGAGTGTTTGTCTACTTCCTCCATTCCTTCCAGAATACACCCGACATAAGAGGGACGTTGCCTACCTGTGACGTCATGGCAAGTCAGGTCAAGATAGGATTTCCCAAGTAAATATACAAACATTTTATTCGATGGATTTTTAAAGATATATTATTAAAATAAAAACCATAAATTCTTAAATAGTTCTAATAAAAATAGTCTTACAGTGTTACAACATTCTTTTTTTTGTATATTGAAACAATTGTTTTGTAAACGTATTTATTACAAACAGTCCATACAACTCAGGATATTCGGTTTATTCACGAAAATGTCCTGTAGGAATATTCCTGCCAGAATGTAGATTAAAAAAGTCCGTGAAAGAAAATGTATATCTAGAATATGAAATTACTCAAAGGGTAATTTTAAAAAGCAAGTAAATGTTGTCCAGACGTAAATAGTAGGGTGAGTGTTTGTACTAGTCAGTGGAAGAGGGGAAGTGTTCAACCTATAGGCCTCATGGCAGGGTGAAATAAGATGCAGCCCGCTTCACAAAATGGCTTCGAAATGACCAAACATTGGAATGCAAAATAAACGTAGCGTTATGTTCTGATTAGGGTGGGACGCGGGGTTAGCAAACGATTTTTTTTAGTCAGATAAAATAAAATATTGCTTTATTAGAAACATAGAGTATAATTTTGTTCAAATAATAATTCCAGCTGTGCTTGAATATCTGTCACAGGCATGGCGTAATTTGACCAACATTTTTTTTTCTGTTAGTTTCAATAGTTTCTGGTGAAATCACGCAATGCCTGTGACAGATATTCAACAACTGTTGATGTGTAGGAAATTAAACTGAAGCCGTATCTGTTCTATCACCAGACTATAGGAACCATGGGTGGCTACCCCCCTCTCTTCCCCCTTGTCGTTTGTGGTGAGGTGATTGCTCCATGTGTGGCATGTAGTCCCCGAGGGGGAAGGGGGCGGGATGACATTCCACTCGACACGTCTCCGACCTTGTCAACGATTTATATTTCACAAATCACACACCAACTAAATTGTTAGCTAATATTGAACACCGATACATGTGCATTGAATCTTAACACCCGTCCTAGATAATATAGAAGAAGATAGACTTTAGAACAAGTGTAGCGGCATCTGCGTGGAGAGAGTGTGGTAGGCTACTCAAAGCACTCAGTCAAGATTTGAAGAAGCAAACTCCCCTGTTACCAGCGCAGAGGACTAGACTAGCGCCTTTTTCCGTGTGACCATCGATGCGTGTCTCATATATGTCCCAGTGGTTTTATTCGACGTATTAGCCCTTCCCCTCTTTCTGGTCAATTTGACCACTTCAGCCGAGTGCAATCTAATTAGAGTTCTACCCCATGAACTCTCCGGGGAGATAATTACATTTACCAAACTAGACAAAGGGCCTTTGCCCATCCCCTTGTGAGTGGGGGTGAGGGGTACAACCCATCTAAGGGCTATTCTGAGAGACAAACCAATTTGAGGGAGTGAATTATACGATATTTTAAATTTTCATTTGAGGATTATACTGTACATTTTTAATTGGGTTATTTTAGTTCCAGTGTCCTTACGTATATAAACAAACCTATTGTTATATAAATCTAATTTGAGTTATTTGTTTGACTCCAGTAGTAGGCAGATATATCATACATTCCTGAGGTGAGGGTTGACCACGTAGTTTTATTTTAATCTAAGTTTTCACCACGTCCTATTACCCGTTCGGAATATTCACATGTATATTATTACGCTACTGTGGTATGACTGAGGAAGGTATAATTTTAAAGGAAATGTAGGGAGGGTGGGAAATAACTTAGTAAAAAACCACCCTCAGTACACATAACCGGGAATTGAACCCCGATATCCCCATCACTGTCAAACCAGTGTAATGTGAGAGTAATATTAATCACACAGAAAATTACCCTTTATCCCAGAAGAAAAGTTGAAAGTTACCATTTATTCAACTCGGACTAAAACCATGATTTCAATTCAAAATCAGGCGGGTAAAGCCTTCATAGCAGACATTAGCAGAGTTGCCGGATCCTAGGTTTGTTACAGTCGAGCCACTAGTTTAAGGCGGGGGAGAGGGGTAGCTTAGGACAGTTAAGGCTCGTGTATTAGTCCCCTCTAACGACGTTGCCTACAGATCACTTAAGTTGCCCCCCCCCTCCTCCTCAAAATTAAAATTTAAAGACACCACCGTTTTGCACCTATTTTGCACCGTTTTGCACCCAAGTATTACGTTTTGTACCCTAACCCAAGAGACGGTACGACTGTTTATGTTAAGGGGGGGCCAAGTTAAGGGTGTAAAACGGTGCAAAACAGGAAATTTATTTTGGCATTGAAAAAAAACCCCAATCAGTGAGTGGTGGGGCTACACTTAACTTGGCCCCCCCACCTTTTTCCGTTTTAAATATTTTTGTCTTGAAAAACTATTCAGGTGCAAAACGCCATACTTGGGTGCAAAACGCCATACTTGGATGCAAAACGGTGCAAAACGGTGCAAACCAGGACTTTTAAGATGGCATTAAAAAAAATCCAACATTTGGATATTGGGGGGGCTACCCTTAACTTGGCCCCCCCTTAACATAAACAGTCGTACCGTCTCTTGGGTTATGGTGCAAAACGTAATACTTGGGTGCAAAACGGTGCAAAATAGGTGCAAAATGGTGGTGTATTTAAATTTTAATTTTGAGGAGGTGGGGGGCCAACTTAAGTGATCTGTTGCCTACTTGGATAATTCTAAGAAAAGTGGGTGGGTTGCATTTTAACTTGACGCTTCTAAGCACTCTAAGGGCCGTATGCGAGAACTGGACTAAGTGGACGCTTTGTTGACACTAGCGTAGGTTTTCTTGCGTCATCATAGGTTAGAAGGTGATCGGGACCATCCTAACGGTCCACTAAGCATTCACTACACGTTCTTATACACCACCCTATGACTTATCACAATTTTACACCAGTGTGCGAAATGGAAAGAGAGGGAAGAAAACTATTAGTTCACCCTGTGAGGCCTCTTGTTTACTTGCTGATAGCACTTCCCCTCTTCCACTGACGAGTCTAAACACTCACTCTACTGTTTGCACCTGAACAGCATAGACTTGCGTTTCAAAATTAACTTTTTCTTTTTTTCCTTCTCTCAAAATAGTCTACATTTGATTACAAGGACTTTTTTTTTTAAATATACCTCCTGACTGAAAGATTCCTACATGACATTTTCATGAACAAATCAAATGGTTGTAGAAGATTTCAAAAAAAGATACGTTACAAAAAAAAACACCTTGAAAATCAAAATACTAATTTTTGTGACAATGTAAGACCATTTCTTTAGTTACAGTATTTAATAATTTATATTTTCTCTTTCGATGTTCTATCTTAAAAAAACTCGCCGAATAAAACGTAAATATATTAATATGGTAAATCCTATCTCAACTTGCCGTGACGTCCCAGATAGGCAACGAACGTCCCTTCAAACTATTTTAGGGGTAGGTGGGGGAGATTTCAACACCCCCTTCCCCCTTCCACAACCATCCAACCACGGTGAACACCCGTCCCGCCCACTGACTACACGGACATCACATTACTAGAATAATGCCCCGACATGTCACCGAGACTCCAGCACGTGAACACATTAAAAACAGAACATCCAATCCTCGCTGCCAGATTGGGACTGTATTTATTCATACACGGAGTGAGTCTGCGAGAGTGGACTATGCAACATTCCAGCGGGAATAAGCACTTCATTACAATGAGGCGTATTTACGGAACCAAATGGCAAACTCACTTGAATATATAACAAACACGACGACCTGACCCCTGATCATTAATTCATCACCATGAAAGGGGATACTCCAGGTTCACCAACGGTAGATTTTATTTGCTTTCATCTCAAGACTCGATCCCGGGACACCTGTATCATTAAGAAGCCACGCTACACACTTGCCTAGAGTTTCGAGCTAAAGTGTATATGGGCTATAGGTGAGAAAGGTTGAATTTAGAATAAATGTATCTATATTTGAGTGGAGGAAGCGTGGAAAACAATTAATAAAAACCCAGCTTCAGTACATCCGACCGAGATTCGAGCCCCGTTCTCCCCATAATCGGCATTCCAGTCTAGTGTTAGAGTGATCGGCTAACAAAGCGAGTTTTCATTGATCACATTATGGCCCTGTAATAGAGTTGCCGACTGTCCCGGTTTTTAACATTTTTTGTTTTGTTATCTTTTACTCCGCAATCGGTGGTGTTCGAGGCCTATTAACATTATTTTTGTCAGGTTGGTATGTATAAGTATAACACAATTCGGGAAAGACTCGTCTATTCTATAAGCTTAATGATTGCATTATTGTTGAATGTGTACGTCATTGAGTCAATGTGAGAGTGTAAGTGTAAATGTTACAATATGTTTATTTCATTATTCTTAAATTTATTTATATATCAAATTTAATTTACAGTGTTTTAAGTTTGAACATGTCGAAAAGAGAGTGCAAGATGGAGGCAAAATCTTATTGCAAATATGAGTAAAATTTAAATTTGTTTATACCTTTATTTATTAAATTATTAATGCTGCTGTTTTCTTTTTTTGTGATATGTAAAAGGAATTTATTTTATGTATCATACAAATTGAAATAAAATTGTGATAGTGATTTTTTTTTCCCTCGGTTTGCCCTAGCAATAATCTGGTAACCCTACCCTATCCTCCGCGCCATAGCGGAATCAATTGAAAGGCAAGATTGCTACTTTTCATGACGAACAGATTGTACGTATATTATTTACACGATACATATAATGGCCCGGTTTATATTTAACCTTTCAGTTAATAATCACACCTTTTGATTGTTTCTCGTATTAACTGTGAACCAAGCGATATAACAGGTGATGGAGAGAAGGGAATTAACTGTATTATGGTCTGAATACAACGCTATCCACTGGACCAGGGAGATCGAGAGTCCGCGCTAAACTGGGCTAACCCTCACGTCACACCAGCTCTAATCGCGACCAATCAAATCAACAGTCGAAACAAGGTACACGTTTCACTATTAGTGCTTTTTAGAGTTCTCAGATTCAATTAGAGCTTAACACAATATTATTAAAAATTGTATAAAAACTACATCTGGAGAAGGGAATCGAAACTAGGCAGTAAGTTGTCACCGATAATTATCCCAGCTGATTAACAAGGGAAGAACAACTAATCATAACTGGCATTGTCAGATTCTTATAAAAGATTCCACCTCTAAAATTAGGAGTAGTTTAACTTACCTTCGCGTTGCGCGGACTGTTGGCCTACCTTCGTACTCGGTCCCTCGCCATCCAATCCCAAAAGACGCAGGCTATTTTATTCACACGTCGAGGAACGGGCCCCCTGCAGCCACTTCGTGTGGAGGGTACCGCGGTCCAGTGGTCGCCGTCAGTCCGGTGGTTGGGGGTGACCCTGGATGCGAAATGCAGCTGGGACCCGCACCTGCGTTCGGCGGAAGGTAGGGCCAGGGGCGTCATGTTGAAGCTGGCTCCTCTTTTGCGCCCGGCCAGTCCGCTGGTGTACGGCCACAAGATCAGACTTTTTCTGCTCTGTGTGATGTCCATCCTTCTCTATTCCGCTCCCGTATTCTCCTATCTACCTAGATACAGATACAATCATTTCCGTACTGTATACCACCGGTTCCTTCGTCTGATCCTCGGGGCTCCGCCCCGCGTCCCAAACCGCGTTCTCCTGACCATGTCAGGCCTCCCATCCCTGGACAGCCGTATCCGCGGGCTGGCGGTACGTTTTTTCACACGAGCGCAGGCCAGCTCCAACATGATCGTCAGGGGCATCGGCGATTACGACGCTCCTGGCCATCCCTACCGCCGAATCAGGGACGGCGTTGTGAATCCCTTCGTCGACGTCGGCAGGTGACCTCGGAGTCGAATCTGGGGAGTCGTGACCCCCCTTCTAGTCGTGTGAGACTGGGAGGGGAGGTCAGATAGCGGGCGATGCCGGCCAGTGGGCCGAGTTAGGGGAGATTGGTTGGGCATATGGGGGACGCACGGTGACATAGTGCAGGGATCCCATCAGTCTAACAAAAACGGCCAACCAGGTCCTATGTGCTGTGGGGGGGAGTTCAATAAACCCCCCTCGATAAGTGATATGTGCCCTATTTGGGGATAAACAATGAGAAAAAACTTTTATTATTTCGACATATTTTTATTTTCAAGAACCCCAAGGGGTTGGGAATTATTATTATTTCAATTTTGTTAATTAGTAATGTATATAGATAATAAGTAAAAAATAAATAAATACCCTTATGAAAGAAAGAAAGGAGTAGTTTAATGATTACTCATTTTTAAAATTATAAATTGTTTGAAAATGGCTCTAGCAATCTTGTTCAAAATGTATACCTATTTGGGGAGGGTTTTGTATTATAAAAGATTTTATATCTGATTTTAAAAGAAAATTTATTTGAGGTTACTGTACAAATTAATGAATTTTGTAAATATGTATATGAGAAAATATGTAAAATTTCGTCGTATCATCTATTTTATTTGTCTACAATTTCACCCACCAGGACTATCCATGAAAATGAGTTTATTTTAGAGCTCCTCCTGGGAGTAAGTAGGCAAAAAATGCCGGTGGCATAAAATGTTCTCAAGACAAAACAAATGTGACACAAATTATCCATGACACAAAATGTCCACGCCATAAAATTTCCACATCATGAAATTCCCACGTCATAAAATGTCCACGTCATAAAATGTCTGCGGCACAAAATGTTCACGGCCCAATATGTCCACGTCATAAAATGCCCACGTCATAAAATGTCTGCGACACAAAATGTCCACGGCCAAATATGTCCACGTCATAATATGTCCACGTCATAAAATGTCCATGTCATAATATGTCCACGTCATAAAATATCTGCGGCACACAATGTGCATGACACAAAACGTTTACGTCACAAAGTGTCCTAAGGACAAAATAACTGAGGAACAAAATTTCCATGACACAAAATGTCCATGTCATAAAATGACCGAAGCATGGGATGTTCGTGGCACAAAATGTCCTTGGCACAAAATGTCCGTGGCACAAAATGCCCACGGCAAAAATTTCCCATCTAAACTAAGAAACAATAAAGGTCACTTTTATATTCAAACCAATGTTGTGTATAAGCTAAATAGTGATATGGGAGCAAAAACGTTGAGTGTATGTTTAATCGGAAGAGAGCAAATATCATCATCTACCGTACACTAGATACGCTACATTGAGGGAAGGTGGTTGCCACGCTACAGTCCAATCTTCATAGGAAAAACCTTATCTGACAGCTAGATCAGTTGTTATTGTATCTACTTTAAACTGTTTACACGCCAAGTCAGGTGATCCGCAGCATCCTAATAAAATAAAATGTTATCAATGTTTAATTTAAATAAATATGTTCTTATTTTATAAAAGGTTAATTTTCCTCTGAGAATGAGATTGTAGAAGAGTTGGGTTCTTACTAAGAGTGACTCTGAACTGTGAGGTCAGGGTTTGATCATAGGTACAGTGCATCAAATGTGTTGTGCCTCTCCCCCCTCCCGCTCCTTGCAATTCTCCCTAACTACGGTTTCATATTTATCACCAGAGTGACGTTGGTATGTTTCGTTAAAGTTCACCTTCCTCGTCTTGTTCCCCTAGGTCAGCTTGGTTTTTTTTTCTGGTGGCAATCAGTACTGACAACTCTCCCCCTCCCCCTGCCGTATTAAATTGCAAGTGGTGGAATCCTAAACGTGTTGTGGACGCTCCACACGAAGTATGGACAAATCAGTCCATGTACCGAGTGCGAAACACCTCACACACTAAATTGATTCTCCCCCCCGAACCCCCCACCCCCTTTACCTCTTCACGCGTTGTCTATTTTGAAACTCTGCCAATACCGATGGGAGGAGGGAAGAGGTGTTAAGTTAATGCTGCTCGGGCAAATTTGCTGAATTTAATTACGAGGTGGTGTTATCTGAGTTTTGGCAACGGACAGGGAGGGAGGGGGGAATATCAGCAGACGACTCTTTCTCTGACGGTAAAAAAAAACTACCCGCCTCCCCCTCACCCAAAAAGGCGTGGGCTGTGTTTTTAACGCCAATCTTTTAACTGGCAGTTAGCGATACATTTCTAGTACCATCAGCTCATCTAGTATAGTCCCCACTAGTTCTAGTGCCATCAGCTCATCTAGTATAGTCCCCACTAGTTCTAGTGCCATCAGCTTATCTAGTATTGTCACCACTAGTTCTAGTACCATCAGCTTATCTAGTATAGTCACCACTAGTTCTAGTGCCATCAGCTCATCTAGTATAGTCCCCACTAGTTCTAGTGCCATCAGCTTATCTAGTATAGTCACCACTAGTTCTAGTGCCATCAGCTCATCTAGTATAGTCCCCACTAGTTCTAGTGCCATCAGCTCATCTAGTATAGTCCCCACTAGTTCTAGTGCCATCAGCTTATCTAGTATTGTCACCACTAGTTCTAGTACCATCAGCTTATCTAGTATAGTCCCCACTAGTTCTAGTGCCATCAGCTTATCTAGTATAGTCCCCACTAGTTCTAGTGCCATCAGCTCATCTAGTATAGTCCCCACTAGTTCTAGTGCCATCAGCTCATCTAGTATAGTCCCCACTAGTTCTAGTGCCATCAGCTTATCTAGTATAGTCACCACTAGTTCTAGTGCCATCAGCTCATCTAGTATAGTCCCCACTAGTTCTAGTGCCATCAGCTCATCTAGTATAGTCCCCACTAGTTCTAGTGCCATCAGCTTATCTAGTATTGTCCCCACTAGTTCTAGTACCATCAGCTTATCTAGTATAGTCCCCACTAGTTCTAGTGCCATCAGCTTATCTAGTATAGTCACCACTAGTTCTAGTACCATCAGCTCATCTAGTATAGTCCCCACTAGTTCTAGTGCCATCAGCTTATCTAGTATAGTCCCCACTAGTTCTAGTGCCATCAGCTTATCTAGTATAGTCACCACTAGTTCTAGTGCCATCAGCTCATCTAGTATAGTCCCCACTAGTTCTAGTGCCATCAGCTCATCTAGTATAGTCCCCACTAGTTCTAGTGCCATCAGCTTATCTAGTATTGTCCCCACTAGTTCTAGTACCATCAGCTTATCTAGTATAGTCCCCACTAGTTCTAGTGCCATCAGCTTATCTAGTATAGTCACCACTAGTTCTAGTGCCATCAGCTCATCTAGTATAGTCCCCACTAGTTCTAGTGCCATCAGCTCATCTAGTATAGTCCCCACTAGTTCTAGTGCCATCAGCTTATCTAGTATTGTCCCCACTAGTTCTAGTACCATCAGCTTATCTAGTATAGTCCCCACTAGTTCTAGTGCCATCAGCTTATCTAGTATAGTCACCACTAGTTCTAGTGCCATCAGCTCATCTAGTATAGTCCCCACTAGTTCTAGTACCATCAGCTCATCTAGTATAGTCCCCGCTAGTTCTAGTTCCATCAGCTTATCTAGTATTGTCACCACTAGTTCTAGTGCCATCAGCTTATCTAGTATAGTCCCCACTAGTTCTAGTTCCATCAGCTCATCTAGTATAGTCCCCGCTAGTTCTATTATCATCAGCATATCTAGTATAGTCCCCACTAGTTCTAGTACCATTAGCTCATCTAGTATAGTCCCCGCTAGTTCGAGTACCATCAGCTCATCTAGTATAGTCCCCGCTAGTTCTAGTTCCATCAGCTTATCTAGTATAGTCCCCGCTAGTTCTAGTACCATCAGCTCATCTAGTATAGTCCCCGCTAGTTCTAGTTCCATCAGCTTATCTAGTATAGTCACCACTAGTTCTAGTACTATCAGCTCATCTAGTATAGTCCCCGCTAGTTCTAGTGCCATCAGCTTATCTAGTATTGTCACCACTAGTTCTAGTGCCATCCACTAGTTTGGTTTGGCGGTGACGGTGATGTAAAGTTCAGAAGGATGTTTTGAGTTTTTTTTATCCTAATTGATTTTCCACTTTCTGCTCAAATGCGGGTACATTTCGTCTTAACTAACTTGTATTCCTACTCTATTGCTGTAGTTAAGATGACGGTATCTCGGATGGTTAGTGAGACGTGAGGGTAAAAATAATAGTTTCAGTCTGATGGATATAAATTACATACAATATAATTATATGATAAAGGGGAATTTTAAGTGAATGCAACAACATTCACATGGATATAATGATGGATCACATAACATCCAGCAGTGAGACAACTTGTTTTCTGCGATCACTCGTACACACTAGCAGTGTCTTAGGAGACAGAAGGGGAGAGATAATTTCAAGAAACCTAGATGGCCAAATTGTTTGTATAGGGGGAAACAGTTTACGAGTACAATCACATCAAGTCTTGCTTGACCTGGTAACAACCCAAGAGCCATCACTTTATACATTAACTAATTATGTATGATTGAACCCGCTCTGGTGGCCACATTGTTTAAGGCATCACACTCGCAATAGACTAGAATGCTGAAGACGGAGAGATTTGGGTTAGATCATAATTTTGTGTTCTGATGGTGGTTTTTCTAAATGTTTTTCTACTCACCCTTCAAGCAAATGTGTGCACATTTCGTCTAAATGCAACCTTCCTAATCCTTCATACATTAGAGTAATTAGTACATAAGCGTATAGCCTGAATGGGGTAATGAGACGTGGCGATATAAGAAATACTATCATTGGCTGGCCTGGTTTCGAACGTGGACCAATTAGCTCGAAACAAACTTGTCAATTCTTACTTTCGCGAACCAAACCTTTCTGTCGACGTAATCCCTGGTTGTTGGATAGCCCGGGTACCTAACATGTTCTTTCTAGAGTTTCATTTACATCCTCTCTCTCTCTTTCTCTCATGTTTCAACTTCATCCTCTCTCTATCTTTCCTTATTGAAAGGAAAGCGATCTGTCCGCGCCTGGTGGTAGAGATTGGAGCTAGTAGACTCCAAAGATAATGTCTGTGATGTCCTCACTGAACATCGGATGAATGGGGAATTAATGCGATTTACCGGAGAAGTTACCCTCCAGGGAGTGAGGGAGGAAGGTGGGGATGGAATAGAGAGGGGTAGTAGTGGAAAGGAGATTTTTTTTATTAAAAAGTAACGGCTCTACATCTTCCGTCGGTTCAGTAGCCCAAGTCTCCAAGAAAGCAACCGAGGAAAATGGCTTGAAGGAAACATGTATAATGGACCAGCAAAAGCTTTTAAATGCCATTACTGCATATTATCTCGCCTCCAAATTTGTCTCATCCTATTATTAACTGGGATTAAAACCCGTCTTGATGGTCACGCGGTTAAGGACGTCGACCTAGTTTGGTTTGGTTTGTAGGGTAAAAGAGTTAGTGGGGGAAGGTTCGGGACTAAAATCCAATCCAAATATACAGAGGGTGTGGTTTTACAGATGGTTTACCACAGTCACTCCACGCAAATGTGAGTGCATCTCCTTTAAATTCTACCTTCCTCTTCCATACCCCAGTAGGGTAAATATGAAGATAAATCGGAAGGGTGCTAAGACGTGACACATTAAAAAAAAATAGTATGGGTATGTGAAGTTTAGGAATGTTGAAATCGAAGTTCAAATATATTGAACTTAGACTTTTATTTCCGCAATAATGTTCTTCGCATCTTCGAGACATTTCGAAGGAAGAAGAAAACTTTGATATAAGCTGAACAGATGTGATACATCTCACTAAATGCGACATATTTCTAGATATGATCATGTTTATAACCGCCACTAAACAGTATTTTAACACAGACTAGAGGTTAAACGACATCTATAACCAGCAGAGATAAATCATGGATGTCAGCTTGAATCATTCAGTGTGCCTTGTTTATTTCTCTAAACATTTCTCTTCGCCAAGATGCACTTCATGATTAATTTAGTAATGTTATGTGACAGCAACAAAAACCTAACTTCAACTTCACATATTTCAAGCTTCACTTCTCCTTTATTTTGTGATTAGCACAGCGTCTTACTACCCATCCGGGCTGTGTGCACATGTACTAATCACGATAGTGTGTTTAGGGACGTGTAAGGTTGAATGTAGAGAAAGTGTACCCACCTTTTCATGGAGGGAGAGGAGAAAACAATTTTTTTTAAATCCACAATACATCCTTAACTAGACTCGAACACCGATATCCCCGTCATCGACAGTCCAGTCCCTTGCGAGAGTGATTCTTAGGATCAAAGGCATATAAAACGTCAAACTCGTGGCCCACGGGCCACATGTGGCCCTACCCGTGATTTTGTACGGCCCATCGACCTTTTGATGAACCATTAAACAACAAGATCATATTATTCTTTTAACATAGTCTACGTCGTAGAAATACAACTTTTGAGAATGTGATATTTGGGGATTTGATATAATCGGGAGAAATTTGAGGTTGGTGTGCCCGATTTATACTTTTTCTTCTTCATGACTCATGTATCAATTCCCAAAAATGGTTGGATTTTCGCGACCAACATGTGCAATATTTGGCAGCACATAAATGTGTTAATAGCTATTTTCTCACATGAAATATAATCAAACACCCGAGCGAGATATCACGGCTTACGAACATTCATTTGTCAAAAGTGACGAAAGTGACTTCAACAGAAGATTTATATCACTACAATACCACCATTGCTGCAAATAAAATCTTTCAAATTATTGTAGAAACATATTTTGTGAGTCTTAGGGATTTATAAAGGGGTTTATTCTTTTTTAATATAACGTTAAGGTACTAATCTGGAATTATTTTTAACCAAATCATTTGCGATATTCAATTTTTTGAAATGTAGCCCCGTCAGTATTTACAATTTCCACTGTGGCCCCCTCAGTATTTATAATTTGCAAAGTGGCCCCCTCAGTATTTACAATTTCCACTGTGGGCCCCTCAGTATTTATAATTTCCACTGTGGGCCCCTCAGTATTTATAATTTCCACTGTGGCCCCCTCAGTATTTATAATTTGCAAAGTGGCCCCCTCAGTATTTATAATTTCCACTGTGGCTCTTATAATCAAGCTAGTTTCACACGCCTGATTTAGACCACTCGACCACCGAAGCCGGTCTTTGCATTTAAAAATGAGCTTAAATAATAAAAGTAGATGCGCCGTTCCATGAATTTTTTTCAGTCGTGTTATAAACGGCAAGGCCAGTATATCATCTGACCATGGAAATGTCTGTCTTCCCGCCGAGCAAACGGACGGACAGACGGACGTAAAACACACTGCCGACCTCCCTAATAAGCCACGCTGGTTTTGATGAATGTTGACAGTGACGAGACAAACCGTCATTTATTCGAAGCGAGCCATTTGGCAGTCGCACTCATATTTGCGCAAATAAATCAAGGTGAGGGTAAATATGGCGGGACACCGATCAAACAAATGTGCGGTCAATTATCGGCCATTGTTTAATTACTGAACGAGACTTCTTCTGGAAAAAGGAAGTATGGAAGGGCTAACGATCAAATAGAATTTAATGATGTGACGTCATTCGGTAAATATAATGATGATGACATGACGCGAGAGTGGGGAAAAGCTGTTATAAAGAGACAGATATTTTGAAATCTCTCAACTAGAGTTAATTACATGCACAATTTTTTTTTTAATTTTTTTTCGCTTAAATGTATTTGACGTACTGCCACAGAATTTTAAGAGCAAATTAATTAAATAAAATGAAAGAGAGACTGGTTTTAATACCCACTGAGTAGGATCCATTGTTAAAATAATTAGATAATATAATAAATGAAAACATCAAAGTCCTTAAATATTCCTAGTTAATAATATCCACAACCCGCCTCGGTGGCCAAATGATCTAAGGCGTATGAACTGTACTGATGATGGGTAGCTCAGGGCTAGAATCCCGGTCGGGTGTACTGAGCGTGGTTTTCAAAAACTATTTCTCCTTTTCTCTCTACGAAAATGCGGGTACACTCTCTCAAAATCTATCCTTCCTCAAACTTAAAACATTGTGGTAGCTAATATGTTTGTTTATCTTCAAGTCTTACCACCCATCCGAGCTTTCCGTACATGTAAACTAATTTGGTAGAAACGAGTAAGGTAGAATTTAGATGGAATGTACTATCATTTGAGAGAAGGTGGTGCAGGAAATGAAAATAATCCCAATCAATACGTCCAGCACAGTAGTGACGCATCATACCCCATGACCACCGATCTGACAGCTAAAAACCTGTTATATAGCTACTTACACCTGTTCATTAATCAAGCCATTTTATCTGCAGCTGTTACTTTTGAAAGATATTATCAATACATATAAAATAATAATAATAAAATTAAAATCGCACCCTGGCGAGAAAAGTGACTCAACTCAAATTTTCACTTTAATCGCCCCTGTGACGTCACCATGAAAATAAGAAATGACGGAAACATTAATAGTGAGGACAAAATGAGAAGATACTTGATTGAGAAAATAGTGGTGCTGGTGTAGAAAACTGAGATTAATGGCGGGATAGCTCATTGTGATAACCACATGACACTCTATCCAAATAAGTTGACACTATATTCACCAACAAACGGCGACCGCTCGGTCGGTATGGCTCGACACCATGGAAGTTTTTTTAATAATGTTAAATAAGTGTTCGCCCATTTATAAAACATTTTAATTTATTCCGTGTTTTTCTTATAAAAAAAATTGCATTTATACTGTCTTACGACTCCTTGGAGACAGAAAGTATTGTGATCGTCAAATAAATCTAGTTCGAGATTTTGATGGATGTCCACGTTTCATGAGTCCCTGAAACAAAAAAAAAAGTGGTTTTCGCGTCACCGTCTGTTTGTTATTGGTACTAGAGCCAATACCATTTTACCTATAGGGATAAAACTTGCTAGCTAGGATTTACATTAGGTTCCCCTCGAGGGATTTTCATAACTCTAAAATTATTGGTAGTTTACTTAAGAACGAAAGGAGAAAATATCGATTTTCTCGAAATTGTCTCTAAATATTTTTATTAAAGTTCGTAACTAGACACTATCTAACCATTTCAAACAAAATGGTCCTTCTTGTTTTCCCACGAAAATTTATTTGAGGGTACTTTACATGACTAGTCATCTCCAATTCTGATAATATCTCTATATAATATAACTATTTGAGATATGAAATAACTTATCATTACAAAGTTGTAGGATTATTAAGAGTAAAAAACTTTTATTTGAAACATATTTTTATAAAATCACTAGCTTTTACCCGTCGCGGCCTCACCCGCAATAATTGATAACATCTTTTAACTTTTAACTAAACTGTTTTGGTCATAAATCAAACTTTATTTTTTTCAAATATCTATGCGTTTTTCTCAGTTTTAGCTGTAAATAATGTTGCCGTATTTTAATTTTCACTTTTAAATATTTCGTAATAAAAGAAATATATATTATTTAAATTATAAATTATAAATTTAATTTTTTTTAAAATTTTTAACTTCATAATTAGTAAGATAAATAAATTAAATAAAAATCAAACTAAATAGATAAAATCACATCATATTTATTATTTATTAGTATGAAACTACGTCACACTAATTACTATTTACTTTAATTACAGAATATCAAACCACAAATTCTTAAATAAAATCGTTTCAATCACATAATAATCATATATTTATTATTATTTAAAATCAAAGGTTGGGAATAGTCCTATATGTTATTCCAGGACATACTTTACCAACGTACAAAGTTTCATTCGAATCCGTTCAGTAGTTTTGGCGTGATTGAGTAACAAACATCCAAACATCCAAACTCTCGCATTTATAATATTAGTAAGATTAGTTTCCGAGCTATAAGCAAATATATATAAATATATTTTATGGAGCTCTTTGAAATATGAAATGGATTGTTATGCTTTTTGGCAAACAGAGTTGTTCTTCATTTCTTAATATTTCTATAGAAATGTTCCTACCCCCATATCTTACGAGCTATAATTATAATTTAGATAAAGGCATAGAAAGTCTGTGCGGTGTCTGGTAACATTTATTTTGACAAACACGTCTCTCGCCGGGGTGGGCGCTACATGGTGTGTTTTCCTTCCTATAAAGACGGAACTGTTGGTCTTCTGGCAAGACTCAGCCACTAGGGACACTCATTACTGTTATTGGCCAGAAGCTGCTCACTGGCTCTCAACTCACTTCCATTTCATTCAATCACTGCTTGTGACGTCACTCTCCCTGGTACAGTCTCCCCAGGCACCGCCAACACTGGCCCGCGGTTTGAGATACTAGCGGAGCTGTTTGGAACGTCCACAGCTACTGAAATATCTGGGTTATTAACTGACCATCCACACGCGAACAAAGGCGTCAGTCTAGCCTTGTCTGGTTGGCCCATGACGGGTATGTCAGGGTTTGAATCTCGGCTGGGTGTAATTAAGAGGTTTTTCCCTCCCACTTTCACTCTTACCCCCCAAGAAAATGTGGACGCATTCCACCGATCTTTTACTTAACTCCTCCTGATCTCGTTAGAGTAAATTATGATATTTAACGTGTATTTCAGGTACAAAAAACATATATTTCCACACGACTTACAAACCAAATTCGCCTAAGACAGCAGTCAAGCAGCAAATCCTAGCGCCCAGGTATCCACTGTTTGAAGAGAAAAACAAATCATGAATAATGTCATCACCAGTATCGATTGGAATCGAACCAAACACCCCTCGACTTGTAGTTGACCGCTTGTACACGCGATTCACAATTTTCTCCGTCAACGTCTTAACACCCATTCTGATTATTTTAATATTAATTACGCTAATGGAGTGAGGATGAGTAAGGTAAAATTTTGAGCAAATGTACCCTCATTTTCGTATAGAGAGGGGGTAAACAATCTCGAGAAATGCTACCCTTGGTTAGACCTCAATATCCCTAGACTAGACGAGCCCAACATTTAGTCCGCGAGATCACGTTGAATGCTGACGGGAGAGAGGAGGTTTGAGGGGTTGAATGTGGGAGGGGAGAGGTAGGGACCGTTTCTTGGCAAGCTTTGTCGAGTAGAGGAAGAGGAGGGGGGAGTGGTATTCTGCACAAGACAAGAGTCGATGTACGACCAGTGATATACAAGCACCCCTCCCTCTTTAAACCCACCACGATGAGACGAAGGGGAGGGAGATTAAGAAAGCCCCTTGCTTTAGATTAATAATTATCATCTTAAGGATTTTATCTTTCTAAATTGTATGAGAGTGCGAGTGCTCGACAATTTGAGTTCGAGTTGAGTTTTAATAGTTACTCAAACTAAGCGCTATTTTACAAAACTCGATGAATTTGAGTACTCAGAATTCTTGATTCTATCGCAAAAATTCAAAGTTTAATTAGTTTTATTCAATTCTAGGCTATTATTTCATATAAAATAGACTCCCTTAATCATGTCTGATTTAAAAATATGAATTTGTGTGATCACAACTTGTTTCAATAACAAATATCATTCTTAGAAAAAATATAAGTTCGAAATGTATGGTTTGTGCAGTGATCTATAAAGAAAATTCAACTTGAAATATATCTAGTACAAATATTGCTCTATTTTATTCGAACTCATAAAAAATCGATGTTTTCATTCAAACTCGACTCGAAGAGGAAAATGTCTACTCACATTCTACAATTCAAACATATATATCCATCCCGTATCAGTGGTCAAACGGGCAAAGGTGTCAGTCTAGTCTGGTCTAGTTTGACGGTGGAAAGGGTCAGAGTTCGAATCCCTGGCCACATAGTCTAATGCGTCACTCTCCCAATATACTAGACTGACGATGACAGGGAGGTCAGGGTTCGAATACCGGTCGGGTGTACTGAGGCTAATTTTTACTAAATGGTTTTCTAATCTCCCCACGCAAATTAAGGTGCACTTCTTCTAAATTCAGCATTTATTATTCCAAACAAATTGGCGTAATGAGTAAATATGCGTATAACTTGGACGGATAGTAAGACGCGGTGACAATTTTGTTCTTTTACTAAGGTTTTTTCTTATATGGTTTCCCACTTCTCTTACATGCAAATAAAGTTACATTTCCTCTAAATGGTGCCTTCTTCTTCCCTAGCCAGGAATTATGTCTCGATCTCGTCCTGGTAGTATGACACTACACACACACACACACACACATATAGTTCAAGTGTGGATGGTAGTTATTTGCATTCACGCACATAAGTCAGAGTCAAACCTACATCCTTAGCGAATGATGTGTCAATCTAGCTTCCGGGTCAAAGCTGTCAGAGTTGACCTCATTCTGCACGTGCATCACCACGTGACAATCACGTGACTGACTGAGCGGCTCAAGATGGCAGTTTCCTTTAAGGAGAAACTGACACGATAGGACAAATTTAGCGGGATTATCTTTTAGAAGCGACATTTTGTCGATGTCGGGAGCACAAACAACCGCATCGGAGGGCACGTGGGTTAAGGTGTCTTTTAATCTCACTTGGTATTGTTGCCGGCGTTGGGGTTCGAATTCCAAACGGGTGACTGAGGGTGATGGATGTATCTCTAAATTGCATCCCGCTCTTGCTTCACGCAAATAGGGATACCGTTCCTCTAAATTCTACCTTTATCCTCCCTACACCACTGTTATATCCCAGATTGAAGGTAGGCACGCCAAGCACGGGGAAATATTGATAGATTACCACAAACAAAACGCAGAAAAACCTCGATAGTCTGGATATTTGGGAGCGAAGATTAGGAATGATCGAGAGAATATGGTTGCGGCTGTGAGGGGGATGGAAGTGGCTGTGAGGGGGATGGAGTAGTTTCACAAATTTTAAATTAAAGGTGAAAGAGTTTTATAAAATGTACATCCATTTAACTGATAATAAGTTGCATGTACTATAGTTTTACACTTACAGCATAAAATATCTTTTTACGCTATTGTAATTATTTTATTTACAGGAAAAACATTTTGGTGAGTACAATATGTAAATATTAAATATTTACTATCACTATTTCTTACAATTCTCTTTTATATTTGAGTTTGATAACCAATAATTATTTAATTTGACTTAAATTCTCTCTCGTTTCCAAAAAAATGTGTTCGTACTATCCGTAATTTGTAACTTCCCGGGGTTTTCTCTAATTATGTTTTAACTGTAAACGGTGAAAAGTGTAATCGCCCGCTGTAGCCCTCAAGTCACAATCCCACAAGACAAGTGCCGTGGCGTCTATTAGCGTCCCGCACACCACCATAATGATCTGAGAACATCCCGAGACACTCCACGGTTAAATATCAACCCCACCAGGGCTCGAACACAATTCTCTGAGGGATAGTTGTCAGTCAAAGCGCGTCTTTTGGCCTGCTAGGGATATACGTATACATATAATTACAATATTGGTGTAAGGAAGTGTACCAGCATTTGTGCGTAGGGAGATTGGGAAACCATTGACTAAAGACTACCCTCACTACACCCGGGTAGGATTCAAACCCCAGCCTTCCTGTCACCAACAAACCAGAACTAAGGGACCTTGACGTTTAGACCATGGGTCTCCTGAGCACGGGCGAGACCATTTGCTATAATATGCATGACGTAAGCTCCCAGCTGTATATTTCCTGACACAGTGTTGCCAACTTGCCGACATTCTCTTCCCATCCTTAAATAAAAACGTTCTTTCTTAAGTGCAATTTACGAGGTTAAACAGATCAACGTTTCAGTAATGAAATCAGTGGCGTCTAAAGACGGAACATTCTCTTCTGTTTTTACTGAAACGCGTTCATAAATCTGTCTACGGACTGTTTAATGAGAGTTGACAAAAAAGCTGGGGTGACATCTTTTTCTCCTTTCAACTGAGGAAACATAAAATAAGCAAAGTTCTGCGACGGTGTTTCTTGTTTAAAACATTAATCTTTGCTGAATGTATAAAAAGGTTAACAAGATACTATTATTGTTGCTATAAAACGCGACAGAATCTAGTTTCTATGGCCAGCTGTAGGGAAAGTAACGATGAAAGGCGGATACGTGGGAAATATACTGTCGGCATTTTCACATTAGCGTTCATTGGTTTTTTTTAACTTATCACAATGTACGCATTGACGTAAACCACTAAAACTATCTACCCAGCAATAGGAAGGAAATTAAAATAGTATGAATAATTGTAAGCATATTTACTTAAATTTCTAGCCAGTCATATTTTTATCATACGATTCTGTAATATCGGTGTATGCATTATTAACCACCAACATTATATCTAATTATAATGATAGCTAGTTTTTAAACCTTTTATACGAATTGAAAGTCGAAAAAAAATTAGCGATAAAAATGCACTATAGTCGACGCGCAAATATCTACCATTTTATTTAGTCTTCAATATAAAACGTTTGATGATCTACAGCCTGGAAAACAATCAACTAAAACCACATTAATAAAACTATTTTTTTTAAATGTTAAGATTTGTAAGCGACCATTAATTATTTCATATGAATTTTTACCATTCTATTTTTAAAAAAAACCTTTCCATAAATGAAGAATATTGAATAATTGGGGTATAATATATTCCAGTACTTTTTCACTTTAATGGTCATCATTAAAATTCCACACTGTTCTTTTTTTTTCGTTTTTTTTTTGTGACCTATTCACATCATACAAGATTAAAAATTAATGATTAATTAGTAAACTATATCAATCAATATAAATTTTGTCGATAGCAGCTTTTATTTTATCAACATGAGAGTCATTTTGGGAGCTATAACAGCTTTTAACTGGAGTTATATTTTAATGTGATGATGATGATTATAATAATAATATTGTGATGATGATAAAGTTGTTCAAAATAACTTGAAAGCTCGAGTATTTCTTTACCACTCCTCCATCTGAAATAGAAAATACCATTGTTGTGGTCAACTGTTTTCAGTAACGTCTCTA
The DNA here is from genome assembly GCA_902151445.1 of Timema monikensis. Taxonomy (NCBI): domain Eukaryota; kingdom Metazoa; phylum Arthropoda; class Insecta; order Phasmatodea; family Timematidae; genus Timema; species Timema monikensis. The sequence goes on along the minus strand of CABFVZ010001545.1, from coordinate 145,494 downwards.
AGCTGTACTGCACAATATAGTAGCTTACGTTAGATAAATGGTTCGGTGCGCCTCACAGATTTTCTCACGCTTTTATCTTAAAATATACATTTTAGGTTATGGGTTGTCAACACTTGTAAGATATCACTGTTTTGTTATAAATGTTAAGTTTTTTGATTACCTAATATATTTTACATTTAAAATAACGTAAACTTAAGTTTTCTCATACTATTTCATTACTTTTAATAATTTATTTTTACCCAATCTGTAACAATATTTTAAATATAATTATAAATACTCAAGGCTGTAGCCAGCCAATAATTTCAGGGGGCAGGGGGTTTGGTGGGCACATCCCCCAATTGCCGGAGGCTAGAAACAATTCTAAATGATTAAAAGTTCTAGAAGATATCTGAAGTGTTTTTTATGGTAACACAGCCGCTTAATTCATACTTTTATTTTGATATTGTTTGAACCATAAAGCCATATATGTGTTTTGTTCATAAAATTTGGAGGGGGGGAAGGTGGCCCCCAAACCCCCCTGGCTACGGCCTTGAAAGTACTTATTCTTTGTTTTGGAATGTTATCTATTATGTGTAATATAGTGCATACATTTGTACATTTTAATACAAGTATCGTATTTGCTTGAAAAATAGAAAATACTTGTCATTTTTTTTATATATAATAAATTATTTTATAATTATTTTATGGTATTTCAAAATATTTAGCTGAATAAAATATTTGTATCCACTGCGTGGGTGCACCATTGTAAAGAACTTGTTTCCGTCATGTTCAATCACATGGTCTAAGTTCGTCGGTTACCATTTTGAAGCCATGTTCGTCAGACCTTTAATGAAGTTACAGTGAATAATAATTTTTGTAAGTGGAATAAAACGCTAAATAAGCTTTGCGCCCAACCTCAAATAATATTGGCCTAAGCTACTGAGGCTAACTATCACATTTATACATCACCACATGTTTTAATTACAGTTATTTAAAGTGACAGATGTCAGCTGTTGGCTTAGGTATTTCTAGTAACTTTTTGAGCTGTCATACAAGTAAACTAAGTTCGTGAATGTACTGTAGGAACAGTGTTACAGTAAAATTGAGAAAATAGAAACATCTTTGTCCACCAAAGAGCATAAGAATCAAATTTAGTTTCAAAGACCTGAATTAAAAAGAATGTATTATAATATTTACTTATAGCTCAGAAACTAATAGTTTTATAAAAATATATTTCAAATAAAAGATTTTTATATTTAATAATACTACAACTTTACTTCCATAAGTTATTTCGTATTGCAAAAAGTTGCGAAGAAATGATTAAAATTGGAAAAAATTATCTATGTAAAGTACCCTCAAAGTCATTTTCATAAGAAAAGAAGAGTTTCCATCTTATTTAAATTAATAAACAGTTTCTAGATATCAAATTTAATCAAAATAATTAGAGCGAATTTTGAGAACATCGATTTTTTTTTCTTTTTACCTTTCAATAAAATAACCCTAAATTTAGGGTTATATATAATTTCAAATGACAACTTTTTTTTTGTTCCAGGGGATCAAAAAATGTCGACATTAATTAAAATCTTGAGTTCATTTTTTTTTTACGATCACAATAGTTTCTCTAACCGAGATATAAACTAGTACAATCCTACTAACATTTCAAAATATGTTAGTGTCACGTAATAACCACTTAACAGATTGTGTTCAAATTTCGCATGGACATAACTCGGACGTCCTGTTAATATATAGGCTAGTCAAAATGTACACCCACCATTTTTTTAAGATGGTGGCTAAAAAAATCACGACGCTTTGTCTTTTTCTCAGCTTCTGCTCATCGGATTTTCATTTGACCAACTTTGAAAGTTTCCTGGATATAGATACGTGTTATAAAATACATTTTGTGCGAAGAACGGGTAATTAGCTAGTTATTAATATTCGCGAAGCTGTTTTAAGGCTGTTTGATCACGTTATGAGACAATACAACTAAATTTAACTGTACACAGTTTGCTTTTGGGATTTTACACTTTTGTCTTCGGTAGGTTTATCTGTACACTCACACACTTAAGTGATCGAACGGTCTAAGGCGTCATTCTCGTGTTAGACTGGCTTACTGATGACGAGAAGATCTGGGCTCTAATCCCGGTTAAGTCTACTTAAGGTGTTTTTTCCTAAATTATTTCACACTCTCTTTCCACAAAAATGTGGGTAGACTATATCTAAAATGCTTCCTTCCTCATCCCTACTCCATTAGAGTAATTGTCATGCATGCATACAACCTGAACAGCTGATTTTAAAATAATATATGTTTACTCTTACTCAATTAGCTACACTCAATTTCACACAGATGGTCACGCGGTATAAAGCGTCAGTATCGCCGATAACGGGGTAAGTTGAAGTCCGAATATCAACATGATGAACTTGGAGGCTGGAGGGGGTATAAGGGGGAGGAGGGTGTCAGCAAGTGATCTATCACACCATCAAACCTGGAGTGAACAATTTGATATTTCTTATGCTCAAAACAACATATTTGTATATATTCACGTCTAGTTTTTAGACCTGTCAACACGTTGAATACTACTAGCCAACTTAACAAAGCCTAGCCTTCAAATTGATATGCGCATGGAAGTTGGGGATTTGTTTGTAAAAAAATTATATTTTTGTCAGTTATTATGTAAGAAAGTATAAAGTGAGAGTGAACTAAATTAATTAGAATTTTTTTTAAAGAAAAAAATATCGAAAAAAATCGTTAAAATTTGAAATTCCGGTTCTACTAGATTTTGTCCCGTGGTCTTTATTATAGGACTATGTGTGTAAAGTTTCACCTTTATAAGTTGAATGAGGGCTTCTGGAGATTGTGGAAACTGTAAAGACATGCGCGCGCTCACACACACACACACACATACATTAGGAAATTATTATACCGAGATGAGGAATACGAAATATTATTAGCAATAAAGACGAATACAAACATGTTGAACACATACTTGACCCGTTGACCCGCAGCACACAGGTGTACTAGTAGTTGCCTATACAGTTTATCTCGCGGCGCTTACACCCGATTTCTCATTTGTTCCATGACGTCACAAGGCCGCCAATAAAATGACCGATATTAAGTTAATGTGATCATAGGGTCATTCCTAAACTATTTTATAACAGCTAACTTTATTACAAGTAACTGCTAACTTCTGATAACCTTTAATTTTTCATCAATGTCTAAACAAAATTATTTGCACAAAGCCGTTTCTAAAAATAAATTCTTGCAATTTGTTGATTTAATTAATTACATGGAAAAGATCAAACATATGGTGTTAGTAAGGAATTATTTATTTAAATGTTTATAAAACCTATCAGAATGTTTCACTCCACATCGGTGGTAAAACGGATGAATGAGCCAGGCCCGTTTGTTTTGATTTAGTGAAAACGGGTAGTTCGGGATTTGAGTCCTATTCTCGTTTAATAAGTTTGACTATATTTTACTAATCATAGTGGACAGGCAGGATTATGTTTTTAATTGGCAAAAATCATGGAATATTTTTGTTTAGGGGTTGAGGATTTGTTGGTATGGTTGAAAAAGAGGGATATATTATACATCCAAAATAGGACTAGGAAATGGTTCCCTTCGTAATTAACTTATCCCCACCTCCACCCCAACACATACATTGACCAAATAATAACAAAATAATAGGTAAATGTGTCTGCAGTTTTTTTTTACTCGGTAAAACCCCGTGAGTCCCAACTTGCTACAATTCAAAAGCCACCACTGTTTCACAAACGCTTAAAATACTCATTCTTAGCAGCAAGTCTTACTACCTATTCAGGCTATACGCATACATACTAATTAACCTGATGTGTTAGATATGAAAAAGGTTGAGTTTAGAGGAAGTGTACTCGCAGTTTCATGGAGGCGGTAAAAATCTAAGAAAACACATCCTCAGTACATCCAAATGGAATTAAACCCCGATCTCCCGTCATCAGCAGTCCCAGCCTATTGTGAGGGTGACTGACAAATTAGACCATGGGGGCATCGAAGTGCGTATTAAAATACAGAATAAAAAGGCCGAAAAGTTTTTAAAGATGAGCGAAATTCACCAACCCCCCTGTGGGTTGTTTCACCCCCTGTTTCCCTCATAAACAATATTTAATCTGGCACTTGGGTCGTTCTTGTACCCAGAGTCTCACCTCGGACCAAAAGTGTGAGAACAATGAAGTTGTCCAGAGCGCGCAGCCGTGTGGAGGTGAAGAACACTTTTTATCAGAACTGTTCGGAGAAATATAACTTCACTCGAATATTTGCACCTGGGCTCTACCATTTAATTTATATTCTAACTTTTACAAGAAATAACTTTAAACACAAAGTTTTGAGAGAAATAATTTCCGGTAACAGAATACCTAGGAGTTCCATTATATTAAATATAAAGAAAAAACTATTCCTGAACGTGGGTTTGATACCAGTTGGCAGAAGGTTTGTTCAACTTTATTATTACGATATAACGTCGGTACTGGTTATAAGTGATTTAAACTTCAAATCTAAGGTGATGGGATGAGGAGGGTGGTATTCAAGGGAGTGTAGCCGAAGTTGACGGAAAAAGTATATAAACCCAAAATAAGGAAGTAAACTTCGAGAACACTCACTTGGGTATCAAACGCTGAGCCATCATTCCAGAATCCACCACACCAGCTGTACTTCCAATTATTCAGGTCAAAAATATATAGAGAGCTCAAAGTAAATTCAAAATATTGTTATAGGGTGTTTAAGATAGATCCAGGATATAGTTATAGTGTGTTAAAGGTAAATTCAATACATAGCTATTAATGGCGGCTCGTGTATAGGCACTGCGGAACTGCAGACCCCCTATTTCCACTGGATATTATCAATATCATTTAATATAATGAGTCATTTTTTCTTTAATTCTTTCTTTATTTTTGTAGTAAAATATATATTCCTTAAGCTTAATGTCAGTACTTCAGTAGCCATCCCCCAGTTTATGAAAAAGATACAAAAATCTTTGTATGGAACTGTGCGCTTCACAGTGCCAGCGGCGTGGTTTCTGACTGTTGTGCGCATGCGCACATAGGAGGGGGTGGGGAGGAGGAAGGCGGGACTGCCAGGTGGAGAAAGCACTGTTGCTCTCACAGTGCTGGCTCTGGCGTGATGGTGGAAGTAAGTTTTTTTACTCTGCGTGTGTTGTACTTAAAAACCGTGTGCCATATTCTTGAATGTGATAAAGTGTAGAAGAGATTAGAATTAGATTATTATTCTGCTTGCAGCTATTCTATTTGATTAATTTGTTTAAGTTCTTTTATTTAAAAAAAAGATTAAAGGCGATTGAATAACTTTCAATGGAGAAAAATATCCTCAATTGTCATTCAGAGATCAAGGAGAAAATTATGGAACTTTTTGCGCAAATTAAAACAAGAATAATGGATTTAATATTTAAATGAATATATCAAGCTTGAACTGTAACAATTTAAGTTAAAGTAATTAAAAAGTGTTTTTTTGTTAAGATTTTATCAAGTTCCTAAATAAATTTTCATTTTATACAAGTTTTTTTCTTTTTACACAATTTTAAAACAAAGGCTAAACATTTTCTGGAGCAGCACCCCCCAATAGTTTTAGCTACGAGCCGCCACTGAGCGCTATATGGTGTTCAAGGTAAATTCAAGAAATGATGACTACTCACCGGTATCCTGGAGTAGGAGGTGTGTCCTGGATGAAATGAAGATATACTCACCGGTATCCTGGAGTAGGAGGTGAGCCACACCCACGGGTTGGATGCTGTCTCCCCCTCAGATGCTGGCGTCCCGGCGCCATTCACCGTCTTCTTGTCCTCCAGCTCATGCCGCAGTTTGGGGTTGATGAACTCGACGCTAGCCTCTCCCGGGTTCACGGTGTTGTCCTCTAGCGTCGTGGCGCTCCTCCTCGTCCTGACAGCCACCGTTGGAACGCACCGCGCCTCTACACGCTCGATATAGCGAAACAGATAGTAGGATACCGACAGCTCAGCCACCGCCAGCAACAGGAAGAACGCGTACCAGACCCACGCCCCTTTGTACATTGCCGCCTGCTTCCCGGGGCTTCGGTTTGAACTGTTGGGCGCACCTTTGAACTTTGTGGCCTGCTTCCTGGCGCTTCCGTCGGGACTGTCGGACGCCCCTTTGTACTTTTGGGTCTGTTTCCGGGGGCTTTGGTCAGGGCTGTCAGACGCCCCCTTGAGACTATGGGTTATCTCTTTGTGACTATAGGGTCCCCCATTTGGACCATGGATGACCTGTTTTGTACTATTTGGCTCTTCTTTTGTACTGTCGGTCGCCTTCTTGAGACTGAGAAGACCCCTACTGTAATCATGGGCTGACCCCTTGGGGCTGTGGGGCCCACCCATGGGACATTCGGCCACCATTTCACTCACTCCGAGCCCCACATCAGTTCTGACTCCACGGGCAGATTAGTGTCCACTCAGATCTCGGTAGAGAATCGAACCAAACAACTGAAACCCAACACAAGACACACTTCACCCAACCTCGTGGACTGTTATAAACATCCCGCGGCAAGGCTCGTCTAGTCTGTTTTACCAGTGACGTGGTTCAGGAGGGTTTCCCTCTCTCCCTCCTCAAGCAAATGTGGGTGCATTTCCTCTCAGCTATACCTTTCTGATCCCTACTCTATCAGTGTACCTAGATACGAATTTTAATCAGAATGGTTAGAGCGGACTTTGAGAAAATCAAGTGTTTTTCCTTTTTTCCCCTTTAAGTAAACTAACCTTAATTTTTGGGTTAGATATATAATTTCCAAAAACGCCACGATATTAAAAAAGAAGATAATGATTTAATCTCATTTTGATACGTATTTTCGAATCAATATATCATTGTTATATATATGTATCACTGCCCGTTCACCCACTACACAAGTTGACTAATCTGAGAGTACAGGATTGTGATGACGTATTTTATTTAGTTTTTAAGATGTAATCTTCAACGCTTCCGTGAAAACATCGTGTTTACATTTCTTTCTCTATCACGGCAACTACCCTAGCACTGTGATGACGTACTGTTTGTTGAGCGGAGGGATTGGAACGTTTGTTTCAGGAGCTTATCAAACAGTTTGTTCACTCGTGATCTGCATAATCTGCCGTTGTTTACATAAACTACCAGTGAGTATGTTTATATAACACATGAATGATACATTCCTGATAATCATATTTGATGAATAATGTTTGAAAATACCCGCCTCGGTGGCGTAGTTGGCTAACGCGCTAGTCGTGTTGAGCTCGGCCGTCGAGGACGAGGAGATCGTGGTTCGAATCTCAGTCGGGTGAACTGGGGGTGGTTTTCCCTAAGTGGTTTTCCACTCCCCCTCCACGCAAATGCGGGTTCACTTCCTCTAATTCAACCTTCCCAATTCCCAATCAATTAGCGTAATTAGTACTTAAAGCGTATAACCCGAACGGGTAGTAAGACGCGGTGCTAAATAAATAATAATAATAATAAATGTTTGAAAATAATAAATACGGCCGCAGATAATCCGATATTTTGATTGACATAAATCAAATAAAAATTCAAACATTTCTTAAAACTATGAAATATTTGTTCAGATTTTGAATGTTCTTAAAAATAACTATATATATATATATATATATATATAAAGAATAGTCCTGACTGACTCATCAACGCCCAACCCAAACCCTTGGACCCAGAAAGCTGAAATTTTGTACAGAGGCTCCCTTTATGACGTAGACAAGGAATAAGGCCAGATTTTTTTTGAAATTACCACAGGATAGGGAATAAAGAGGATTTATATAATTCTTATACCACAGTGGGTCACCGGCAACGCTATGCGGGATTGTTAGTCAATTATATAAAGAACTAGAGCGGGTGGATTTTTTTTATGTAACGTTTAATATTTATTTATCACAGCGTCTTACTACCTATTCGAGTTATACGCTTATGTACTAATTAAGCTAATAGGTTAGGGATTGGGAAGTTTGAATTTAGAGGGAGTGAACCCGCACTTGCGTGGAGGGAGAGTGGAAAACAATTTGAGAGAAACCACCCCAAATCACCTGACCGAGATTCGAACTTCAATCATCCCGTCCTCGGCAGTTTAGCTCAATTCGAAACGAGCGCGTTAGCTAACTTCGCCATCGAGGCGGGTAGAGATTAATAAACTTATTCATAATAGCTCGAGTAAAATTCTTTCTCGCGTGAGCGTAGTTAGGGGGGAGTACAGGGGGACAACCCCCCACCCAGTACTGTACAAGAAACATCGAATTATTTTATTTATAAAATCCACATTTGTACAAAAGTATATTTTACATGACTTATAGAATAGATTGCGTTTTATTATTCGTGTTAATCATTTGACTCGATACCATTTTTATTTTCTAGCCTCTGAGTGAAAAGTGTCCACCCTGATAATTATTCTCCTTCCTCATCCTTATCGCAGTTGCTGGGTCGAGACAGATGGTGAAACGTGTCCTCCTGTCTGTCCCAAGATATCGCAACGTTCGCTACCAACTTCAGAAATAAGATGTATTTTAAACTACTAATAAGGTTAGAAAACTTGGTCATTAATATTTTTGGAAATATAAAATGGCTCCCAGCCTGTGGCTCACGGAAATTTATTTTGGAGGGTCACGAAACTAGAAGATAAAACATTATTTAGTTTGTTCAAATAAAGCGCCTTTTAAAATAAGTTTTGTATTTATTTCATCCAGAAGTGGGCTATAATCCATTTTAAGTAAGAATAACCGTATCTGACATCCGAAAAGAGCTACTAGATCTACTTTCATAGATCCATACGTCAAGTCAAATGATCTACAGCTGTCACTTTTGATAGATACGATTTATACCTACAAATAATAATAGCAATAATAATAATAGATACTATTAGTTTTGACCACAAACAAAGGTTTTTTGAATTTTCTAAAAGGAATTTTCTATGAAAATTGGAGGGTATGCTTTTTGTTACAAGTCTGGCCTGAGAAGCCAAACTTGTCCAATCAAGTAGGGAAACATACTTTGCCCCTCACGACCACAGCCCTAAGTGATTTCATATTGAGTGTTTAGAAAATATATACACGGACTTTAGATTGAACTGAGATTGAAAATTATTTTATTTGATCCAGACATAGATTTCCCTTTCAGAGTCCAAGTGTCTCAGTTCTCCGTTTGCACATGACTGACTAATTACAAAACTATCATTTTCTTTATAACGCGTATTATATATTTTACTAAATCTGTCAATATTTTGCATTAGTAAATATAAAAATTAAAAGTCAGTTAAATATTAAGTGATATTTTGTTTGTAAAAAAAAAACACACGCTGCTTCATATAACTTGGAGGAAGTGATTCACTAAATACAGTAGCCCCATGGATTCTTTGGTGCTGACTGACAGATAACGGCTTTGAAAAGTTACCAGACCAAATTATGTATCCCAACGTCGAACCACATGATCTACAAAATCATATGTTTAGCAGCGGTCACTTCTGACAGTCAACATTTAGGTATTTACCTAAATGTTGACTGTCAGAAGTCAGCTGTGAGCTGTCAGCACCAAAGAAGCCATGGGGCTACTTTATGTATATGAATTTAAGTGGGTCATTGGCCAATCATTTCTAGAACAGCCATTAACCTGTATAAAACCAAATACTATAGATTTTACTCTAAGCACCGCATCCTACTACTAGCATTGCTATGCATTAAAAGTGTCGGTTGTAAAAAATAAATAGCCTTAACTTTGTATGAATTAAATCAATTGACAAGGTCACACTTGATTTCAAATTATACCATGGATATAATAGCTATCTAAACTTGGAGAAAATTTTATAGATGACAACAGTTCACTCCCTGAATGTAAATTTATATGCAACTAAGAGCTGTTGTCACTAGAATGAACCTTATCTACCAACTGTTGTTATTAGAATGAGCTTCATAGTCTCGACCTTATCTACTAACTGTTGTTATTAGAATGAGCGTCATAGTCTCAGCCTTATCTACCAACTGTTGTTATTAGAATGAGCGTCATAGTCTCGACCTTATCTACCAACTGTTGTTATTAGAATGAGCGTCATAGTCTCAGCCTTATCTACCAACTGTTGTTATTAGAATGAGCGTCATAGTCTCAGCCTTATCTACTAACTGTTGTTATTAGAATGAGCGTCATAGTCTCGACCTTATCTACCAACTGTTATTATTAGAATGAGCGTCATAGTCTCGACCTTAAGAATCATTTAAAAGTCTATATTACATTAATCATCTTATAATAGCTATAATTAAATATAACCCTTGTAACTAAATTACATTTCCAGTTATAAACTATTCCACTAGTGTGAAGATTCACTGATTGAAGGAACCTCGAAACTGTAACAAGCCCCCGATTATGTGATCTTGAAAAAGCTCCTCTTAGTTACAAACTTGATGCTGGACTGTCAGTTCGCGTGTTCAGACAGCGGTATCTGTCGCGCGTAGATCATGCATGACCAGTCTAACCGTGTCTCGCGTGACGACCACGAGTATACTGGAGAGCTGGCTCTGATCTTCGCTGAGGTAGATCTGCAGGGAGGATGCGCATGCGCTAAACGACACCATGTGGAGTGGAAAATACGCGACGTATCTCAAACAAGAAGAGACAATACTTGGGGAGTAGTTTGGAGAAGAGTGGTGAAGAGACAGGGGCCTATCTCCCACTCCCCTATAGATCTATTCTATAATTATTTGTAAGATGGTCTTGCGTCAAACTGCAAATATTGTATTCAACCACTTTTGTATCCACTAAAAATGCATTTTTTTGGTGATGAAGATAGCCAAATTTTTAAACTATTATACAATCCTGTTTTGCATCTATTAATGCAGATTCAAAAGGTTTAACGGGAAATATTGTTTTGTGTACAATTGAAAAATTATATTTTACGTATGTTGTGTAAATAGCTTTCCCAGATAACATTATATATATATAAAAATAACTTATTTCTAATAAACTCTTTGACACGAGTCTTAATTAAGTCATTTGGGTCATAAAACATTATTAATCAAAGGAATGATTAATGTGTTGGAGTAGAATGTTAAAACACATAGTAGCGCGTGGATATTGCTATTTTTTGATCCCCGATCCCTCTCAACCAATTCAAACCAAAATTCCCTGCTGATTTTTTAAATAAATTTGAAGGTCTTCATTTTATTCTTTCCACGATGAATTAGGCACAATAAACATTAGAAATAGTTAATAAACACTTAAATATTTCTGGTTTTTATATTTCCAATCCATGTTAGAGCCTACAATAAAATAATTATATAAAATTACTTACTACATTATACGGAATATCTTTATTTTATTATTAATGTATAGAAATCAAGTTTATAATAATATCTGTAAACCCCTATGAAATTATAACAAAACTGTAATTAACGGAGAATACATTAATTACTTTGTAACTTTGAACATTATAATATATATTTGAACTTTATTTAGTTTTTTTTTAATAACGCAGATGATTTAAATGATTACTCCTTTATACATCTTATCTTAATAGCCTCAAATAATAATCTATTATATAAAGACGAAAGCCTTGACTCACTGACCTACCACCGTATCTCCCGAACTCCGGTCCTAAAATCTTGAAACTCGGCAGGGAGGTTCCTTTCAGGTCGTAGGCATCCGATAAGAAGGGGTTTTTGTGAAATTTAATCCCAAAAAAGGTTCGACTGTGGTTGGAACATTCTGATTGTCAACATAATTGTATAAATTAGTTTTAAAGATAAAATTTGGCAGGAAGCTGTAGGTACTGTCTCATCTAACCAGAAAAAACCTAAAAATGGAAAATTTCAAAATAGAGCTCCAAGAAATAAGGAGGGAGATATGGTGGGAGGCTATAATTATTTTATTTTAGATGAGGTAGAAAACCAAAAGTTGGTAAACATGTAGATGACAACTCCATACAAACAAATAAATCTTGATATATGATTTGTATAAAAGGATGTTAGGGATTTCAAAAATTTCAAAACTAATAGAAATAACTACTTATTAGTGTGGAATCAAATTTAGATTCCACCGGAAGTTAAAGAGAGCAAACCAAATATTTATTAGGTGTAAAGTCTGAAAATGTATATTCTTAAATGCGTTTCTGTGAAATAAGGGGGTTCCACAAAATGAAAAAAACTTTAAGGTGTAGTAAAAATTTTAATTTGGCTGATAGGTGGAAGAATTACTCCAGATAATCAAATACATCTTAATTTTAAATTTATAATGGTAGTTGTAAAATGAAGAGGGGCAGATATTTATAATTTCCCAAAATACTAAACACAACTACTTCTCGGTGTGCAAGAAAACATAAATTCAGAGAGTAGGTAAAGGGACTCCTTCAAATAACCGTGAGAGCCTAAACTTTTTAAATTTCAAGTGTGACCTTGGAAATAGGTGAAAAGGGGCGAGAGGCGGGGGTTGATGTATAAATATATTTTTAGGTGTGGTAGAAAATTTAAATTTGGCCAGCAAGCAGAGGGACTCCTCCAGATAAGAAAAGGAAATCTTTAAATTTGACATTTCTAAGTGGATGTTGAGTGTTTAAGAAATAATGAAGAGGTGAGGCTTAACATTTTCAAAACTAATCTAAACAATTTAATTTTTTTGGCACCACGTCTTACATTCCGTTTGGGTTATACGCTTGTATACTAACTACGCTAATGTGAAAGGGACGAGGAAGGTTGAATTTAGAGGAAGTACACCTGCATTTGCATAGAGTGAGAGAGGAAATCTATTTAGGAAAACCAGCCTCAGTTCACCCGACCGGGTTCGAACCACGATTTCCTCTTCCTCAGCAGGCCAGTCCATCACAAAAGTGATACGTAAGACCACTCAGTCGTTGAAGAGGGTTTTAAACAACTAATTTTCTGTGTGGTAGAGAAATGAAATTTGGAAAGCACTCAAAATTAAGATAAAAATTAGTATATTTCAATATATATTAAAATTAGTATATTTCAAAATATAAAATTTAATTCTGGAGAAGAGATGGTGGGGAGGGGGGAGGGCGGTAATATAAATAGAAATAAAGACCTTTTAGGGGTGATAGAACATTATAATTTGCCGGAAATATAGAGGGAACACTCCAAAAAAACAAAATTAGTGTTAAATATTTTATCTATGTAAGTAAAGGCAGGTGAAATTGGGAGTCTTGAAATTTCCAAAACTAAAAGAATAAACTACTCATTGGTGTGATAGAAGACAAACAAACCTGTACAAAGTAATCAACGTGGTAGAAAATAGACATTTCACATATAGCTAGAAAGTATGAAATATATTTTTAGTTTTAAAATCAAGATCTGGGCTTAAGGAGAGCTAAGAATTTCACAAACTAATAGTAAAAAAAATTATAAGTGTGAAGGAAAATGTAAATACTTTCAAGTAGTTAGGACGATCTCTCTAAATAATCACAAATAGAAAATACTTAAATTTTGCGATGTTAAAACTGGTTCCAATAAATGGGGGGTGGGGCTCAACATTTTTGAAACTAATAAAAAATCAACTTTGTATTGTAGAAAATTTAATTCCAGTATGTAAGTAAATAGATCAGCTCGAATAACCGAAGTATGTCGGAATAATTGGAATTATATAAAAATGGAAGAACTCGAAAGTGATAAAACTATAAACATACAGAACACTAATTTTTGGTGTCGTTGAAAACTGAAATTTGACAGGACAAAAAAGAACAATATCAGATTGCCAAAAAACTCTTAAAATTTCAAAATAAAGTGTTGAAACCTAAAAGGGGTTTGAGAGGAGTGGAAGAAAATTTAAATTTAGTAAATTGGTAAATTGGTAAAAGGACCAACCCAAATAATATAAAATTTGGAAAGTTTGGAATTTCAAAATAGGAGGCTCAGAAATGAGTGAAAGGTGGCGAGGGTGGGAGAGGCACCAACATTCCTGGATTGATTGAAAAAAACCTTCTCAATATTGTAGGCAGTTTTAATTTTGTATAAGCAGATGAAAAAAATAATTTAAAATAAACACACTAAAACCAAAATTGTTTTTAAAGTGGATCCATCACGTTGCGGTGACATAGCTAAGAATCGTTGGATAAGCTACCGTCTAACTAAAAGTGACATAACAGTTAAAATAACTTCTGATCACATAGTTTGGTGAACCATATGCCCTTTGGAGAACCATGATGCTCTTTTATTCAATATGGTTCTGTAACAGAATATATTATTTCATTTGCGTTCTTTGGTAAAAATGTTTTGCTCTTTTTTTTCCAACATTTTTCTGTTCCAATCTATATTACTTAGTTTCACTTGTCTTATGACCGTGCATAGGCATACATTGTATTCATTAGTGCACGCATATTATGGACAAGTTAAGACATTATTTCAATGATTTAATCTATTTTAATTTATTGAGTGCTATAATTGTTTTGGGATTACCATAGTAACACAGGTTAGTACAAGGCCGAACTATAAAAGAAAGGTGGTATCCAGATGTTGAACGTCCTAGTTTGATATGGATTTGATGCGACTTACCCGTGCAAAGAACATGTCAAACTACCAGGTGTTTGAATAAATCCTATTCATTAAGACCTCACTAGCTCCTCTAGTACTTTACAAAAGCTCACAATACAAAAATATTTAAAATATAACTGAAAATAAAATTACTTCTTTGCAGTGCAGATCTTAAATTAGGGCACCTCTGGAGTCACCACTTTTATATGCTAATTACTCAAAATGGGTACAAAACTTTTTCTTTGTGGTACAAAACTAGTATAAAACTTTGCCATCAAAAAAAGTTAAAAATTCAAAAGTGGTACAACAACATTAACCTGGAGTCACCACTTTGATATGCTAATTACTCAAAATGGGTACGGGTACAAAACTTTTTCTTTGTGATACACAACGGTACAAAACTAGTACAAAACTTTGGCATAGAAAAAAAATAATCAAAATTCAAAAGTGGTACTACAGCTTAATGGAGGTTTGGGAAATGCTGCTTCCCTTTCCCTGATGAGGGCCGGACAGAACCGGAAACAAACAATTGGCGGAATAAAGAGCGAGCGAAACCAGCGGACTGTCCGGTCAGTCTGAGATAGAAAGGCTTGCTCTGAAAGAACTGCGACCTCAACTCAGTATACTTGTTGGAGAGGTTATTATTATTATACTAATTTGTTTTAACTTCATTTTCCTCTTATTTTCTTTTTTCCCTCTTTAATTTTAGGGAAGTGTTGCTTCCCTTGAATAAACACCACTGTTCCGAGTAAAACTGTTGTAGGGACACTTTCATAAATACGTCTTTAAGAAGAGAATTACACTGAAAATCAATAAATTCAAGTTGCATTTCTTCCTTAACGTTGTCAACATTAATTTGAAAATCAACTCCATGACATCCTTAACACCACTAGTTGTTTCTCTTGATTTCGCAGCCACACCATCTTTTGAAACCACCATAGGAGTGCCAGGAGTAAAGCTGTCAATTTTTTCCCCAACCAAGTCTTGTATCATTTATTATTTCTAGAAGTTATTCAGTTATATTTAAGTTTTTGTCTACGCCACAAAGAATTACAGCCAACTGTTCTACATATTATATAATAGTACTTTCATCAATGGTAAGAGAAAAAGCAATACAACTCTCAAACCTCTTTATTAATTATTACATTATTTGAATAAAAGGGTAGAATTATTTAGAAAGTTCTTCCCGGCTAAATGACATTGTTACTTCTCAGTTAGGATAAGGTGAATTATTAAAAAAAACAAAAAAACTTGTATGCATCTAAATCTATAGTTTAGTGGTAAATATATTTATAACGATAGAAAAAAAATCTGCCCAAAGAACTGTGTTAATTTAGGACTGCCAAAAATGTTACGTTCTTGGAAACAAGCTTGTTAATTTAAAAAATAATGTATTTAAGAGGGTACCACAATGTGCTTGTTTTAGTTTAAGTATTTCTCACATAAAAAATTTATCTGTCCCTAAAGTAAAGTATTATTATTATTATTATTAGCACCGCGTCTTAGTACCCATTCGGGTTATACGCACTTACGCTAATGTGTAATGGTAGGGTGATTGTGAGATTAAATGGAGGACCTACAGTTTAACGTGGAATCCGAACCACGGTGGAGGCCTGGCATTCCCCACATTCACAAGATGTCTTGTCATAGGTGAAGGAAGGGTTTGGTAATCAGATAAATCTTTGCCGGGACCGAGGATTGAACCCCGGCCGCAAAAAGTAAAGTAAGTTAATACAATTGCCTTAAGGCTAGTTTTATATTTATGCATAATGCATATCTAATCGTGAATAGTACACAAGAAGTTTAATAATTATTTTTAAATGAGGGTGTTCATAATCAATGCCTAGTGAATAGTTGACAATTTATAAAGATGATTTAACTTTATAATCTTATGCATGGACTCAAACAGATACAACCCCATCCAATAATTATGCGAGGAGTCTCTCTAGACAGTATCCACAGTAGCCCGATATCTCCTGTGGTAGCCATGTTTGTTCACTATTAACAAACTTTGTTTTAGTGTCACTGACTACAATTGTATATATAATTGAAAACAATGGGAAAATATTGTTATAGTACCTCCCATTCTTTCTTAATTTAGTTTAATTACTGTAACTATAATTTATATTTAAACACTTAAATATGAATCATTACTAGAGTTGTAAATAGGCAGACTTGATTATTACATGAAAATGTACCAATTTTAATATTATTCACAGATAGAGTGTTTCAGAATCTTTGTCAGTACTTAAAAACTACTTAGTTATAAGTTTGTAGCTACAATATAATTATTTACCCTGAATACGTCAGAGATACTCGGAACTTGGGTAGATTGAGCAGCCATCGTCACACATCACAGTGCTCTTGGAATACTATCGGGCTAAAACTTGTTATCTAGCGTTTTCAGAAGGTTCCCCAGAGGGGTTTAATGGAATTGTATATCCAACCCATAAATTAGGGGTAGTTTACTTAACAAAACCATTAAAAAGCAGTAGGCTCTAAATTTTTTTAATTAAAATTCATACCTAAGTAATGTAATCATTACAAACAAAATTATACATTTCATTTTTATGAAAAAATTACTTAGAGGGTACTTTACATAAGCGGAAACTTCCAATGTTGATCATATATCTGCAACTCTTTGAGATATGAAATAACTTATCATTGCAGAGTTGTTAAACTAGATCATACTCATCAACTGTTTCAAGCTTGCGGCCGGGTCACTTTAATAAAATGACCCCATTCTTCCTCTAGCCTTCTACCATTCTTCCTCCTTCAAATGCTTACTTTCTTACCCTCTCACTTGCACATTTTCTATTATTTGCTTCTTCCATCTCTTTCTTAGCCTTCTTTGCACTCTTTTTCCTACATACTTAATTTCCATCATTTTATATGGTATCCTCTCCTTCTACATCCTCATTACATGCCTATATCATCTCAGTCTAGTCTCAGTCAGTAGAACTATTGAGAATAAGATACTTTTATTTGGAACTTATTTTAATAAAATTAATTTTCCGGGCTATAAGAAAAAAATGTATATATGTTTTTAAATGAAATTAAATATGAGTCGATTGTTACGCACTTTGGTGGACAGAGATTTTCTTCAATGTGTTTCTGTAAAAGAATGTATTCTATTTTATTTATGCTCTTTGGTGGAATGTGCCATTCTATTTCTAGAAAAATGCCCATTTATTTGTTTCACAAGTTTTAAATAAATGTCTTCATTATTTAAGTAAAGGAGCAGAAAGAAAATATGTATAGTGCAATGTACTGTTTATTTACATTTAATAAAACCAAGTATTTTTAGGGGTGTGCGAAGGTAATTAAAAAAAAAATTCAAAGTGAAGCTTAAAACATGCAAAGAAAAGTCATAATCACGGATATGAATTTTCTTAAAAGTTACTTTTAGTTTTTAAATCAACCATTGAGAATGCCTACATCTAGTTTAAAATAAAGGTGTAGAGAAAAAGTCATAGCACACCATATTCTTTTATCCTGAAATACTGTATCTAGATTTATTTCTGTTTAAGAAAACAAAATAAACACACAACACAAATGATTATAGTATTTCACTCGCATTTTACATTTTATAAAAACAAAGAAACTTGGAATCTTTAAAATACTCACATAGACGCAAAAGAGATGTAAAAAAAGATATTTAAACAAGATGGCATACTTTATAAGTTGTCGAACATGTGCTGGAAGCAAATTTTGACACCTTCCTGTCACTATGTTGCTGTGGAGAACATAACCTAGGCAGCAGGTATGCCCAGGTACTTAGCCGCTATCTTTGCTATATTAGGGTAAGTATGATGTCCTTTCTCCTTCCACCAAATCCAAGGTTCTTCTTTTTGCACAGTACGATTTTCGCCCAAGTACCTCTCAACTTCATCGGGCACTGAATCAAAGAAAGATTCGTTTGGCAGCTCATCAAATGCAGACCAAAGAAAAGAAGTGGTTGTATTTAACCCTGATTGTTCATCAGACGCTTGCATTTCAAAGCTATGAGACATGCTACAACAATAATTTTGTTAAGAAGTACCCCTCTAGAAAATATGAATCAGTTAACAGTGAGAATAAGTAAACATTGTCTTGATCATATATTCCAAACTTTGATATGATTTAGAGAAATTCCTGGCAAACATGATTCTCTCAATTTTCTTTGATATACACTTATCCAAGTGTGAATCCAAACAATGTAGAACAGGAATGAGCATTGATGAGGTTGCATAGATACTTACGTTATGGATATTTTTATCTAATTATTAGTCAGTGTTAAAATACTGTTTAGTAGTGGCTCTAAGCTACCAAATTTTGAAATATGTAATATTTAGTGAGATGTGTCAAATCAGTTAATAGTTTATCAAAGTTCTATCCTTGCTTCGAAATTTTTTGAAGATGCAAAGTTTATCGTAGGTGTCGAAGTTGAAGCAAATGAGATTTGATCTTCGACTTAAAAACATTTCGAAGCTTCACACATAACTATATATTTTTCACCAAGTTATTCAAGTAGTAAACAAAGTTGACTTCATTTATAAAGTGAAGACACCCTGAACCTGTTGTGATATATTTGACTTTTCAACTATTTCACGGGTCATTGCATGGTTTCGTGGTTAGAAAGATGATCCTGTTACATCATGGTCGCTAGATATCTAAAATATTTTAATACGTGTATGTAGATTCATCTGATTAGTTTTGTAAAACTTTTAAATTGTGCTTTCTTGCATGTATATATCCATATTAATAACTTAGTAAAACAAAGGGATAAATATCACAAATGGGTTCAGTTAACATAAGTGACAAAAGGACTGGACAAAGTTTGTACACACTTAAATATCTTTAAATAAGAAGACAAACCAAACACATTTTTATCGCACACATCCAACTAGTTTCTTAGTACAACAAAGTACACTTTAAGAACCCGTCTCGCCCCACAAATAACACTGTACTTCTGCAGGTAGTACAGATTGAACTAGATGTCACATAATGGTGCAGTTTCTGTATTATACTTTAGACAACACTGAAATAGAGACTAGCAAAACCAGTTTATCGTGTTTTAAAAAATAGTTATTTTTATAATGATATATTTATATTTAGCACCGCGTCTTACTACCAGTTCGGTTATACGCTTTAATTACTAATTACGTTAATGGATTAGGAATTGGGGAGGGTGAATTAGAGGAAGTGAACCCGCATTTGCGTGGAGAGTGGAAAACCATTTAGGAAAAACCGCCCCAAGTTCACCCGACTGAGATTAAAACCTCGATCTCCCCGTCCTCAGCAGTTGAGCTCAACACGACTCGCGCATTAGCCAACTACGCCACCGAGGCGGGTTTTTTATAATGATAAGACTATTAAACTAATTCTAATTTGTAACAAAAGAGCTGGTAGAAGCTTTGATGCAAATATTGGTATCAATGGAATATTCCCAAAGCTGATTTGAAGAATGATTTTTTTTATGTTTTAGGTTTGAAAAATACACTATATTGTGAATATTTATATAGCGTTAAACACTAAATATTACTATTAAATGTTTTATTGTAAAAGTGTATAATATATTTTGGCTAAACCAGTAAAACAGGTATTATTTTTACTATGTGTTTTATTTATAGGCAGGTTTGTTGCCTTG
The DNA here is from genome assembly GCA_902151445.1 of Timema monikensis. Classification (NCBI taxonomy): domain Eukaryota; kingdom Metazoa; phylum Arthropoda; class Insecta; order Phasmatodea; family Timematidae; genus Timema; species Timema monikensis. The sequence goes on along the minus strand of CABFVZ010001545.1, from coordinate 125,397 downwards.
TCTAATTTGAGTCCTCTAGCATGTCCTGTCAGCAGAGACATGCAAAAGGTGAGGTTATTTTTAGGGAAAAAGTGTTGTTATTTTTCTCAAAAAGCGATGAAATTATATGATGAAAGCGATGTTATTATTTTCATAAATACAAGTCTAACTAGTATTCATTAAAGAAACTAGTAAAAAACTGTCAACATTTTTCGTTCATATTGTGTATCTTAACTATTTATTAACATATTCAGAGTAAAATCAAATTTAAATATGCACAAAACATTTCAGGCTTACTAATGTCTAACTCGATATCTCAATAGCATTACCTTCGAGTTTTACAAGTAGTAATAGTGAATTAATCGATTATAAGTTTATGTTTAGACTAGACCAAACAATAACAACACTGAAACATGTAATAGAAGATTAAACAAATATCAAATAAGTAGAAGGGAATAAAAATAAATATATAATTTTGCCAAACATGACCGCCAGTAACAAGGTTCATATATAATAATGTCCTTGATTGGACCTAGTGTGAAATCTTTTAAAGGCTGAAAACAAAGAAATGATCTATTAAAATAGAAATTTAAATATCGTAATGTGTAAAAGTAGAAATCGTGATTTTTAATGATAACCTTAAAAAAGAAAAGCCTAAATATCCGTGATAATACTCACATATCATGTGAACCATTTTATACCCTTAAAATAAGCAAATACTAATACTATTCGTATAAACGGAAGCCTTGGCCTAGCACTATTGTCAGTGTTACCACATTAAAAATTATATTGCATGGCATGGCATTTGCCAAATTACAAATAAATTGTGTTTATTTAGAAAAATACCCTTCAATTTGTGTTATTTGCATGTCCCTACCTATCAGTTCCTTATTTTTACTATATCCTGAAACTTCATCTTGTTTCCTTGTAAGAGGTCATCCATCAGTTGCATTCGTAGTCCACCTGGTCCCTTTCACCTCTCCTTCTATGGCATCACTCAATAATATAAGTCATTCACGAGCTAAGTTTACCTGGATGACAGCTCGAAATGTCACTAGAAGTAATCTCTAATATATCACTACGCCAACAGCTGACATCTATCACTTTGGATGACTATAATGAAAACAGATGGTAATATATTATTAATGTGATAGTTAACCACAGTAATTTAGGCCAATATTATTTATATATTTATTTGAGGTCGGACACAAAGTTTATTTATAGTTTTATTCCCCTTAAAGGGGTGACCTGGTGGTATAGGGGTAAGGTGTCAGACTTCTATGCTGGCAGCCGGGGTTCAATCCTCGGTCCCGGCAAAGATTTATCTGATTACCAAACCCTTCCTTCACCTCTGACAAGACATCTTGTGAATGTGGGGAATGCCAGGCCTCCACCGTGGTTCGGATTCCACGTTAAACTGTAGGTCCTTCATTTCATCTCACAATCACCCTACCATTACACATTAGCGTAAGTGCGTATAACCCGAATGGGTAGTAAGACGCGGTGCTAATAATAATAATAATATTCCCCTTAAAAAATCTTAACACCACTTTCACAAAAACTTCTAACGAACATAGCTTCAAAATGGCGACTGACAAATCTAAACCATATGAATGAACATAACGGTAAACAAGTTTTTTACAATGATGCATACACGCAATTGATGAAAATATTTTATTCAGTTAAATATTTCAAAATACGATAAAATAATAATAAAATCATTTATTGTATGTAAAAAAATGACAACAATTTTCTCTTTTCCAAGTAAATAAAATGCGTGTGTTAAAAGTTATTGATGTATGCACTATATTATACAAAATAAGTAACGTTCCAAAACGAAAAATAAGTACTTTTAATTATGTTTAAAATATTGTTTTGAGTTAGATAAAAAGAAATTATTAAAAAAAATGAAATAGTATGAGAAAACTTAAGTTTACGTTATTTTAAATGTAATATATAACAGGTAATTAAAGATCTTTAGATTTATAACAAAACTGTGATCTTTTACAACTGTTGGCAACCCAAAACCTAAACATATGATTTTCGAACTGCCATCCAGGTAAAAACCTATCGTGAACGGAATATACTTGTCTAGTTTATAATCTAATGTGATATAATCACCTGCAAAATGGCTCTTTTCATTGACTCTTCTTAGTACTTGTTCATTATTCAGCCAATATAAATACTTTATCAACCCTATTTCTCTGAAGCACCACATCTCAAAGAATTCCAAATATCTTCTCCTTTCCTCTCAGTGTCCATGTCTAGCACTTAATTATTTCAAAGTAAATTAATATTCAAAGTGATATAGAAGTTTTCAAAACTTCGCATATCCCTAGAAATTAGGTTAATTTAATGGAAGAGTTTCAGCAACTTTCACTCGAGCGTTGCTAAAAATGTGCAAACATTATACTTTTAGTTACTAGATTATTCATTGAAATTAAACATTCTAAACTCCAATTTGTTTATTTAGACATTGTAAAATGGGTTAGTTAACATAACCATTTTAAAAATTTATCATTGGACATTCAACAACATCAACAATAAAACAAATTAAAATAATATCAATATAGTGTGTGTGTGTGTGTGTGTATGTCTGTGTGTGTGTAAACTTGAACTTGATTTAAACATCTATAACAGTTATTTTGTACATCCCTAATTACTTGTGCTTATAATCATAACTTTTAAAATGATTGTGATAGCTAGATGAAGTGAGGTTTAGTGAAGGTTAAAGAATGTTCTATTTCAGGATGAATAGTAGAAATTAAGAGCTCTGTTGACATCATAGTCAGCGGCTAGCGCCACCTGGAAACAAACACAAGAACCCACAATATAGAGATGCCAACGCAGTGAAGCAGTAATATCACAAACTACTTGAATATTTGAGAGACAAATTTAGGAAGGAAATGAGTTGACAGCTTATTATAAATGAAAAATTGTTTGAACAAGTGAATGAGTTTGTGTATCGAGGCAAAATTTTCTGTAAAAATGAAAGGATAGATGATGAAATCGACAGACCGGTGAATGAATCTTGGAGAATAATTGGATGTGTGTGGACCGTTGCAAAGAATGAGGTAGTAGTAAAAGAGTCAAACACAGAACTATATAAAATGTGTTAATGTTAGGGGTGTACCGATGCAGATACCAATGAATCGTTATCAAGCAATTACTATGCTGATTAATCTTTTTTTAAGTAAAATCTAAACCAAAACTTTCTGAGTTTAGTGATTAAAATCGCAAAAAACAAAACAAAAAAAAACACTTATATACACACTGAATCTAGGTTGTGGGCCATGCAAAAATTACATAACCAGATAAAGAATTATGAGTTCAAATCGTTGATAAAACTAACAATCTAGTTCCAACTATTGTTGATTATGCAAAGACTAATAAAAAATTAAAATTATTAAAGCTTTAACTGTTGATTTTTAAATAAAATCTTTTTGTATTAATTACGTTGTTATTATTCTCTTAAGCATATTTCCCAATAGTTATTACCGGTAATACATAATCGAGACTAATCAGTGTAAATAATCGTAGCATGAACAATTATATTAAGCAATTGATAGTCTGTATCGGTAATTGGTTTTATTGAATCAGTCTGTATCGGTACACTTATAGTTAATGCCAACAATTTTTATGGATTTGAAGGAGATATCTAAGAGATATATGCAGAAAAAACTTGTATGGACAAAGTCAGTTATGCATGAGTGCTGAAGGAGTGCAGTTTTAAATGGAATCCAATAGTTCAGTGTGAAAGAAGTGTCTTACAATGGTTTGGGCAAGTTGAGAGGATGAGTGTGGATCAAAAGAAAGGGGTATGCCATGTAAGACATAGCTAAATGTTGTAAATGAATATGTAAAAAAGAGAAACATTAATAGTTTTAAGAATAAAAGAGCGTGTATGACTTGGTGTATGGATGTTGTTGAAGCGAAGGGAATATGCAAGGATAGGTTAAGTGTGGAGAATGTTAGTGAGGATGAATTAAGTATGGAGTTGTTTTTTGAGCTACATACACAATTTGTCTACCTTGTAAAGGAACAGTGTGATTATTTATGTGTAATCATGTGTATGTCAAGATTTTAGGATTTGAGAAACTATTGTAATCAAGTTCTCCCTGACGGTAGAAATTCAGTCTAGCACAAGAATGATGCGGGTTATCAATATGTGGATATGTGTGGGAGCAAAGGAGATTGTTTTTCTGGAACTGATGGGAGACAAATGACCCCCTTTAGCTCCCATTTTACTCTGTCGTACCTGAACCAAACGCTCCCGTAGCACATGCTCCCCTACAATGTGCCTCAGTTCGGCGAGACAAGTCTCTAGTCTGGCTGTGTCATGGAGATCTTCCACTGAACTGCTATCGGATACAGCTTCCTGTGAGAAATCGTCAACAATCAGACACTCAATCTCGGTTTGAGCTCAACACGAAATGAAAAATGTCTACTTGCAAACCCCTAATACTTATAGGAGATGCAGTCAAATATTTTATTATGTTTAAGTGTGGTTTTGTCAGGGACAAGACCCTTAAACTCTCGATCCAAATCAGGACTCAGAGGTAATATTAAGACAGAAATTTGGATTCATAAAATGATGGACTCACCCAGCTCTAGTTTTTTCTGTAATACAAGAATTACAGCAAATAGCCTGGCAAGGGGAGCTACAAATGTAGAGTATTAGTTTTGAACTTTTAGGATACAGCTGAGAATGTGGTGGTGTGTAAAGTAGGCCAATTTCTTGTAAAAAAAAAAAGATACCTCTTGATTGTTGAAGGTGATGTTGGAGGTCATCTCCTCTAAATCTGCCAGACTTGAAGACACAGATGTTTGAGACTGAGGACTGGGGCATTGTGGGAACGGCAACAACTTTTCCGTGGTCTCAGACTTTCTACACAAACATCATAAGTTGCTTCAAAATATTCATAAAAATAACAATTATGGAAAAATGAAAACAGTGCAGGTATAAGAAGAGAAAGTTTCCCCTTGGATTTTTTTATTTTGGCTTCACTTCCCCTCTGCAGAAAGTTGTGTTACAAGTTTTTATTGGTCAAGAAAAAATTGTCGGCACTATTTGGGTTTGAACATCGAGTCCTGATGCGAGCACTTTACCCCAAGACCTCGAGGTTGACTTCTCCTTGGAGAAGAAGTAAATATATGAGGGAGAATTGGTACAACATCTGGGAAAGGAAAGTGGTGATGGGATACCTTGAAGAAGTTCCAGGTGAAGAAAGCAGGAAGGAATAGTCGAAGAAGGGAGAAGACTTCTAAAGCTTTGTGCAAGAAACATATTGAAGGTTGGAAACTGCCAGTATGAGATGAGTGGGGATAACAAGGTAACGTTGGGATGATGTACAAAAGTCCGTGGTCGACCATTTCCTCCTAGAAAGGGAAGCAAGGATGTGTACTTCCTACTAAATATGTTTAGTGACAGGGATCATAGATTGTAATAACAGATATTAAAGTAGAGCTGTGGAGTCAGAGTTGGAGTCAGTAAAAATAAAAACTTTTAATATATTAATGAATATATGGTGACATTATCATTTTAGTTTTACACTTTTTTTATGCTTTAGCACCAATATTTGTAATTTGGATTGACAAATGTATTTAAATATACATTCACAATGTCAAAGAAGCTTCCCATGAAGTTATTTGTATTTGAATTGTATTACACTAAATTTACCAATTAATATATTTTGGCCATTTATGAAGTAATTGGATTTGGACAGTAGAAAAATAGAAGAGTCGGAGTTGAAGTCTTGGTGTACCAAATCCACAGCCCTGCATGAAAGAATTAAGGAGGGGATGACAAATAGTGATCAAGGATATGTTCTATAGGCACAAGGTCATATTTGTCTCAACGTCCTTGGTTTGGACCCTGACTAGGTTAGTATATGGCCTGATTGCCCCGGATTCACATGTGCCCGTTTATATCTCAGTGCTAGTTTTAATATTTCAGAATATCTTTTTCAGGCATCAAGTAGTTTCCCATTCCTAACAACGATTAGACTGGGTATACTTTAAACGGAGGATAACATAAATCTAAGATCACATGTTAAATATTAGGATTGATTTATTCCACACTTTGCTTAAATAATGGAAGTTGAGTTGGAGTGACTGCACAAGTGTGTAAGGCATGTCCAATCTGTCTTATGGTGTAATCACGAGAGTTTTTCCAATGGCTGCTGCAAGGGTTTTTTGCAACCCTCACAGCGTCCCCTTAAACAATTTCCCTTCATAGAAAGAAATCGGCCAATGTCGCTTTCAATTGACACTTAAAAAGAACTGCAACCCAGTTTGGGGGGATATTTTAGAATTTTTCCTATTTTTTACTGATAGTTTTTAAGGATTGTAAATTCTAAAAAACATTATATATATAGTATCCTTAGTTTAGAAAGTGAGACCAAATTACGCTCCAGTGTGTCCATCACTAAAACTCATAAATCCTTCTAAAATTAACATAAAATGTGTTATGCTTCAATGAAAATTTAGTAAAGCAGAAAAGAAAGTATACTTTCAAACAAGAGTTAAAGGAGAAAGAATGAAATACAATGAGGAGAGGGAATGGAAAAGGTGTAAAGAGGGTTTGGTAGAAGCGATATGTGGAAGACCTAGTGGGAAGGGGAGACAGAAGTAAAGAAAGCAATAAATGAAAATAAGAGCATCTAGAGAATGGTTTACAAATATAACAAGAGGAGCCAAGGATAAGTACAGGGAAGAAAGGAGAAATGCAAAGGAGGAAAGCATGGATGAAAGAATGGACGCAAGTGCTACATACGGATATGGATGGGAGCAAACAGTCATGTAGGAGAATAAAAGAAAGCCAGCTTGATGAAGAATGTTAAACATATTTGAGAAATTGTTGAATCTGAAAGAAGGAAAAAGTGGTAATGGACGACGAGGTGCTAGGGGAGAGAGGAGCAGACATATCTTGGAAGAAGGTAGAAGATACTTTGAAAAGGATGAGGAAGGGATAGAACCAGAAGTGGACGAACTGACTGAGAACATGATAAGAGCAGATGGAGGAATGGGAGTACAATGGTGGTATAGGGTAGTAAGGGTTGAGACTTGGAGGATCAGCTTTCTTCAAATACCTCTCTACCTAATTGCAGCAATAAGAGCTGTGTTCTTGCCTTTTGTTTCTATCCTTCTTTCTCGGACCTTCCTTCATGAATAATATCATTATATTAATATTAGGAATATTAAATCAAATACAAAGAAAGCTCTAGTTAAGCACTGGTTCAATATCTTCGCATTGTTTATTTGACGTAGAGTAGTAAAACTAAGTTATTGTTTATTTAGTGCTCATTTTGCAGTTTTCTAAATGTCACTGTATTTTTATAATTTATCCATGTTTGTCTCCCTGCCCATTACTTCCCACCTTGGTTTTACCCAGATCACCATGTCGTAGATCTCAGCTTGTAGTGTCTGCGGCAGTTCTTCAAATAAATCAGTGTCCATAATGTCAGGGTTTGTCGAAACAAAGTACAGACAGGAACTCTGCAAGGAAACGGTTACATTACTAACAAACCATTATTTACATACATTATTGTGACATGATTTAACCTTCTCATCTAAATGTCCTATACGTGAAAACTGCTTATAAGTACCGGTTAATTATTTGAACATGTAACTAATCGATCAGTTAACTGTTTAAACATGTTATTGCTCATGTCAGTTAATTGATGAACATGGAAATGCCTGTGTCAGTTAATTGCTCAAACATGTAACATATCATGTCAGTTAATTGTTTAAATATGTATTTTCTCGTGTCAGATGAATGTTCAAACATTTAAATGCTTGTGTCAGTTAATTTTTCAAATCTCTAAATGCTCGGGTCAGTTAATTGTTAAGCCATGTGACTGAAATATTTTTTTGTCTGTGTACTTTTATGTTTTTCTGTCTTTCTTACTATGTAAAAAGGAACATTAGTGAAAATTAAAAATCCTGTGTAATTGTGAACGTGACGATGAAACATAAGTGGGAAGAAATTAAGAGAGATGTTTATTTGTTTTTATCAAGGTCTATCCCAACTTTCCTTTCTTTATCACTTAATTTACATTACTGTACGGTGTTTCTACACTGGTTTCATAAACTTAAATAACAATTTATTTAATAAAACTGATCTAGGTACTAGAGGTGTATGAAGCTTCAAAATGTTGCTTTGACTTCAACATTCACAAAAACCTTCACATCTTTGAGACATTTCCAATGAAGAAGAAAACTTAGCTATATTATGAAAATATTTTAGACATACCACTAAATGTGACATATTTCTACATATGATCATGTTTCTAACAGCTACTAAACTATATTTCAACACCAACTAGTGATAAAATGACATCTATAACAAGCAGAGATAAATTCAGAACTGTCAGCATAAAATAATAAAGTGTGCTATGTTTTATCTTCTAAACCGGTGGTTTCCCAACTGTAGTATGTACAATTATGCCTGGCGGTAAACCACGAGAAGCCAAACAAAACAAGCAAATTAAAGTCGTAAAAAGATAAGGTCTCATCAAATCTTATAAATATATTGCAGCCAAGTCCAACATAAATGAAATTATATACAAACAGTGGTTGGAGGAGTATATTTTAGTCTTTGTTATATTTATGTGATACTTATCGATTGGTATAAATGCTAAATAACTATAGATAAAAAACTGCTACTGTATGAATGGTGTTATATTTATGAGAACTATTAAAAATGTGTCAAACTAGTAAATATTCAGCATTATCTTGGCGGTACTCTAAATTATGGAAATTGTTGGAGTGGTATGTCATTCAAAAAGTTTAGGAGCCCCCGAACCACTGCTCTATACCTTTCCCTTGAACTAGATATGGTTAATAGACAATTTAAAAAATAAAATTAGTTATATGTGACAACAACAAAAACCTTATCTTTGACTTTGATTCACATGTTTCAAGCTTCACTTCATATTTGAAAAATGATATGTGTACACCACCATTATCTACATATTTATTCAATACTAGGAAATTTGATCAGAAAGTGTCTCCATCGAATATTAGCCCCCACTCCCCTTTTCAAGTATGAGATGGACACTGACCCTGAGAATTTTGGCACCAATCTGGTCGGCCATCCCCAGGAAGTAGAGGACAGAGTCACGGTCGATGTGCGACTTGAGGCCATGTTCGCAGGCCAACTTGAGTGAATCGACCTCATAGCGGTCACTAAGAAGCATGAGGTCAGCCAGATGGTCCGCACTGAAAGAGCAGGTGTCCAATTTCCCACTGTAGAGGTAGTCAAGGAAACTGGAGAACACGCATTGACTTGTGTCGTGGATGATAACCCTCCTGTCAACAAATGAGGACAAATTACACTGTAGGGTAGTAGTTTATTTTGATTTGATTTGTGCACATATTAAAGTGATTTATTTTTAAAGCATTCTAGAAATGAGGAGTGTGTGAAACTTCAAAAAGTTTCAGACTTTTCTTTGAAATAATATGTATGAAATAAAGTGCATTGAGCAAAAACAATTGGTAATAAATACAATGATAGAATATTAGGAAAATGCTAGAGCACAAATAAAAGTAAAAACACTAACACATATTTAAACATACTTCAATAATTCGATGCTATAGCATCTTCTTCAGGAAGTAGTAGAAATTAGACTAAACAGGATGTTGTCTTCATTGATGCCAACTTGATTGGTATGGATGAAAACTTCTCTGGTGGAGTTGAAATTCTCTGAATGTTTCTCTATTACTCTATGGATGGTAGTTGGTGCTGGTGTAGCTTCTGGGTTGAAATTATCAAATATTTAGGTTGGTTAGTTCGCTAATTTCAACCCAGAAGCTACACCAGCACCAACTACCATCCATAGAGTAATAGAGAAACATTCAGAGAATTTCAACTCCACCAGAGAAGTTTTCATCCATACCAATCAAGTTGGCATCAATGAAGACAACATCCTGTTTAGTATAATTGTAACATTACATTACATTATGTTACAATGGGACCCACCCCACGCTGACATTTACACATAACTCTCTGTAATTCATACTACCCACTCCAATTATACCAACACTAATAGAATCCCTACAGTAGTACTATTCTCTAATTTATTTCATGTAGTTTGGTACGACATAATAAAACAATTCTGACCAATAATATTCCCTCTACATAATCAATTTCAACATAATAAAACTGTTCATGTACTTACCGATTGAATCTTCTGAAACTAGCAACCCCCAAGACTGGCCTACACCTATCATTCTAAATTGACGAGTGGGCCGAGCGAGCTACAATGTTCCAACCAGATGTAGTCCACTTCATCCTGGTCTACTATCACATAATGGGCCGGCCAATATTGGACACAACTAGAGAATGATTATTCACCTATTCACCTGCCCTCTGATGGTAGAAAGATGAACTACTTTCAAAACATCTGTTGATTGAAGAAATGGTTTGGATGTTGGATGGAGCTATGACAACAAAGGATCTACGTGATCTTGCAAAGCCGAAATTGACGTCATCGGTCGTGTGTTCAGTTCTCCCACCTTGATTCTATTGCGACGAAACCCACTATATATTGTGATGTGCGTGTATGATAAATGACTATTTGATTTCTGAATAGAACAACTATGTTTAGTTCTGTCTGAGTTTCAAAACTACTTTGTGGTAATTAGAACTAGAATGTACACCTTCACCAGGTAGGCCTACAGACGATACTGCATTTTTGTCTGCAAGGACCAAGACAAAATCTGTCAATATGCTTCTTTCCCTTGGTATTAAGTCGGATTTAAGATACTCCCAAGTTACTTATATCAAAGTTAGTTTCACACCAAAACAATGTCCTTTATTTAGTTTTATCACAATACACTCTTTGGAGCCACAGTCAATCTGTAAACGGTGTAATGTCCAATTAATCATCCTTAAAATAAGTTTGTTGTCTGAGTTTACTAATTTCTTCTTATAAAAAAAGGTTACAAGATAAACAATTAAACCAAACTTCTTTTTTCTGGGGGTTTAGGGGGGTTGGGAGAAAGGGGTGAAGTGAAGATTTCACTCATTGAGAAGAGGCTTAATATTTCTCCAGGATTTGATTTAAAATTCTAGTATATTTCCAGTGTCAAAAATATACTAAAGCATATTTCCAGTATCAAAATAGAATCAAGTGTATTTCCAGTATTGTATAAAGGCTGTTTTGGGGGTGGGGGGTGGTGGGGGCATGAGACTCACTATCCATTCAATATGATGTTAATTAATAAGCATTTACTTTACCTCACAAGAATTGTTATTAAAAATATACCAACATATATTAGGCACATTGTGGGATTTGCTACAGCCTAAAACCTACAGATTTTTTTTCTATTCTAGTTTGAATCAAATATTATAAAATTTGAATCAATATTATTGAAGCTTTGAAGACCCCTAATTCTAACATATTTATTTGACCTTGACATATTATCACATGCTGAACACAATTTATTTCTTACATATTATTTTTTTTTAAAATATGGTATTGTAGTTTTAATAATTGTATAATTTGTTTACTCTGCGTTCTTGTACTACTCTGGGTTCAAAATGATAGAGAAATAATTAAAAGGAAAACCACCCCCAATAGTGGGCTGTGATTCCTAGATGGGTTTTGACATTTAGTCAGAGTGCCCCCTGATGTGGGTAATCAGATAACGACTGACTTCTAGTGACTGTTCTATGACTAACCTGTCAATGGCTTCTCTCATGCCGGAGAGCAACGCTCGCCTGAACCAATCACAGCGAGCGGCCACAATGACACGGTGGGCTTGAACGCAGCACATGCTGTCTTCAACACAGTCCTCAGGACTTTCTGAAATAAACCATCAAACAAGATCAGAGGAAAGTGCATTCATTATCTGCGCGACCAATGCCGAAAGATAATTAGCAAAAAGATCTGCTCAAAAACAAAATAAATGCACAGGACTTGGCTCAAAGAAAATCAGAGATTGAGAGAAAGAAATCACGAATGGACTGCTATTAAACTATTTTGAAAAATGAAAAGAAACACTTTTCTTAGTAAGAGGACAAGGCTTGGTTTAAAATTACCCAAACTGTAGAGAAATGTTTCTCAACCTGTTTAACAGGGTGACCGACAACTTTGATGTGATCTTAATAACCTGTCTCACCCATCAATAGTTAGGTAATACAGTTTGAACCAGATGTCACCAAGTGGTTCAGTTTTCTACTTTATAAAACTGTAAAATTGAGACAAGTGAAGTCGTTTAACTATATCCAAAAAAATATAATAAAAGTGAAAGATGATTATTTTAAATTGAAGAAACTGTTTCAGTGTTGTAAGGTGAAGAATTCAGAAAATCATACTATGATGCAATTTCTAGTTCAAGCGTAATATTGTATCTAATATCCAGGTTGATCAGCTGTGAGTCGGGCACTCAAGTCCACACATGAGTTAAGAAGATTTTCTATAGTAAACATTCTCAAAAGAAAAATACTAGTAATGTCTTATGTTGTTTAAGAATGTACTGTAACAAACAGTATATCAATATTAACCAGAAAAACAACTATTTTTGGTGCAATATGTGCAGACTTGATTATAATTTTACACATACTTTTTCATGGTCCACCATTTTAAAACTACTGATGTAAAGGTTGATAGACTTATGCCGGGATCACGATCAACTTAACGTTAAATTAACGTAACTTAACATAGAGGACCTCCTCGTGTGTTTAAATGGAAGCGATCACGATGCACTTAACTTAACGTTGACTTGCAGTTAACTTAAAGTAACAGATGTCTTTGGAGGGCTTTTACTTTACTTTACGTTACTTGAAGGGTATCACTTGATCTAGCCAGCCAATCATTATGCGAGTGACGTCAACAGGGCTATTTAGTAATTCATTTGTTGGTATTATGACCAATGTTTACTCTTTAGCGTAAGTTTTAGTGATCAGACATTGAAACAAAATAATTAAACTAAAATAGGGAACTAAATTTATCAAAAAAGTTTAGTAATATAGATTTATTATATTGATTGAAAACTGTAAACCTTCACAGATCATCACTTTACAAATAGTATAAAACCACAGATCATACTCGAGAATGCATATGTTTTGCTCGAGCTGTTACGTTAAGTTAAGTGAATCGTGATCACACATAAGTTAAGTTAACTTTAAGTGAACGTTATGTTAAGTTAATGTTAAGTTGATCGTGATCCCGGCATTAGTAAACGAGTCCAAATGGCTTCTCCAAAGAGTTACCTTGAGGCGCCATGATCTGAAAAGACATATCTGTGGCCGTGGATGATCGAAGGAGCTCCATGGCCGACTTAGACAAGACGCTATCACAGGACTTTGGAGGCATACACAGGGACTCAACAAGATTCAGCTGAGGACACAACGGATTCAAACATTAGACATCTTTTAACAAAATATGCCATTTATTCAAACAAGGTGCCCAGCCAAACTATATTTTAAAATTCCTTTACTTTTATAACTTTTCCGGTCACTATATAGCAAACATTATTTTATTTGGATTGCAACTTCATGTAATCATATTTTTAAACATACACACATTCTGAAATTGTGTCACTTTATGAAGGAGTTAAAGGGTTTCAACCTAAAATGATGGGCTATTGCCGTGTATTGCGATGTAAGTTAGATTTCAGTGAGAGAATATTGAGACATTAGAAGCTTTCCGTACACAAATACAATTTAAAATTGTTGTGAGACACATTATTTATTAGTTACTTCTTAGTTTAATGTAATATAATTATCATGTATGCACATAAACATACCTCAACTTTGTTTTAAGACGCGTGGTAGAGGGGTGGAAAGATTACACAAAAATCCTATGTTGACCTTGAGAATTTAGATTAGTATGCTCAAATGTGTTAAAAGAGATTCCCAGTGTGAATTATTTGGAAGAATTATGTTATTTTGACTTGTATGGATAAAAATTGCATATTTTTTAAGTGAATAAGTGAAAATTTCCAAAATTTGATGAAATTCCTGACTCTTTTCATGACTTAAATGACCAAGCAAATTCCCTGTTTTCCAAATCACTGGGCACCCTATCAAATACATTATATTAAATGTATTACTATTTTATAATTATGATGATAGCTTTGGTAATAAAATGAATTAGTGCCTAATGACTTGGATCTGGAAATAAGACTGTATAGAAACATGCACAGCAACGTAAATTAATAAAATGAATTATTGCCAAATGGCTTGGAAATTTATAATTAGACAGTGTAGAAACACTGTACAGTAATGTAAAGCAAGTAATAGTGAAGGAAGCCAACTTTAAAGGAAAGTTAGGTTAGGCCTAAATAGAAACAAACACATTTTTCTCTTCATCTCTTCTTAACCTTTTACACTTCCCACTTCTTCACAGTTCCAAAGTTACACAATGTTTTGAATTTTCAGAAATATTCATTTTTCATATGAAAAGACTTTAAAAACACACAAAACACATGGAAAGATGTGTTATAAAATATATTTCTTTGTGATTTGTATGTTTTATATGTGTCTCTTCTTATTAGGGGTGTGTGAACCCACTTTTTCAATTTGAAGTGAACTCGAATTGAATATATGAAATATTCTCGAAGCCAAATCAAAGTTCAAATATTTTTTTGTTAGTTTTTTTACACTATAAAAATATATTATATTGTTATTTATTAAACTTTATATATTGAAATTACTTAGAAAATGTTCTATTGTACTTATTGTTACTAATATTTCATTTTAATCTAATAAATCCAGTTATATTAAAACTAACAATTCAATTACATAGGATTTTTTCCAAATAAATATTGTTTTATATCATATTTAAATGGCAATAATTGACCATAAATCGAGTATTTTAGTCGTCGGTATTTTATTGACGAAGCTTCGAAGCAAAGTCGAGGCTTTGCAAACCCCTACTTCTTATAAAAAAGGAATATTTCCAAAAATTCAAAACAATGTGTAACTGTGGAAGTGTGAAGAAGTGGGAAGTGTAAAAGCTTAAGAAGAAACGAAGAGAAAAGTGTTTGTTTATACCTAGGCCAAACCTAACTTTACTTTCGAGTTGGCTTCCTTCACTATCACTTACTTTAGAGTAATGTACAGTGTTAGCTTTGAGTTTTAGATTTTTAGAAAATCTTTCTTATGTTTGTGAGCTGTATTCATAGCGCCAAAATAATTCATTTTCAAGGAGGTGAAAAAAATTGCTTAAAAATGAAGTTTTGTTTTCTTCCCATAGATCGTACTTCAATCCACAAAATAATATGAGACCTGGAGAAGAAAGTGTTGTTTATATTTCTACTAGGGGTGTGCGAGTATCAAAATTTTGAATAATTTTGAATAATTAAAGGTCGAATATTCAATTTGAAACTCCAAATAGACCCTCCGAATAGCAAGAGCGAATAGTTGTGTCATAGGTCTCTTAAAAGTCCTGTCCAATGCTTGCCTACTTTCAGCAAAATAATTATTATTCTATTAAATGAATTAAAATAACTTAAATATTTTTCTAATCCCAAATATAATATATTTTGTCGGCCTCTTTATTTGAGCTTTTTTATTTTCCAAGTGTATCTGTGGGGTTGTCCTCTCCACAAAGCACCTGGTAGCGGGATAGCTTACTAAAAGCAATCTCAACACTGCCTCTAAGGCCTCCAAATGGCATGAGGGCTGGAAGGGAGGGAAAGAGGCTAGGGTGCATGTGCGTCTTATAGCTCCCCTATACGATCGGTAGAAGTAGAATAAAAGCAAAGTTTAAACTGCCTCTTCCTAATTGGAATGAAACAATTACTGTAAATACCCACCTCATGTCCATTGCATGCACAGTGTCAATTATACTTTACTTGTGTTTACTGGCATGTTATAATTTGTTTGATTAAGGTGTTATTATTTATTTATTTTTTTTAATCTAATATGAATTTATATTTTAAATATGTGTGTGTGGGTAGCGAGGAATGTGTAGTTAGTAAATTATCAGTGAAATATTTTTCAAGACTTTGCTTTTAAAAGTGAGATTGTTAACCTAGGAACAGTTGAGCGGTGAGCGCAGCGTTCACTTTCGTTTTATTACACCAACTATTTTAGCCAGAGATTAGCTATTGACATGTGCTGCTTTATAGCTGTCAATCAAGATGTTACAGGGGGGTTGACATCACTCATAAAGGCTAACTCTGCCTTTAGTGCATGTTACTGTAATAAACATTTAAGATTGCGCTTATAATGAGCGAAGCGCTCACCCTCAACCGTTCGTGTGTTGGATATTTGTTTGTTTTTTTCTTAAATTTTTCGAACCATAACATTATGTATTGAGTAGAAACTCTGGTCCATCGATTTATTTATTTATTCTTTTATTTTCATTTAATAAACATTATTGTGTGCCAAATAGTTTAGTTAGTGTGTAACATAGTTTATATTGATATATTTTTTACTATGTGTAACATTTTAGATTTTTCTTTTTTAATTTGTGACCTGTTTTTTTTGTGTTTAAACTGAAGATATTTTATGGTATTTCAATTCAGTATTTATTTTGTATAATATTATGAGTGACTTTCAATGTCTAGGAACCTTGTCTGAGGTCCAAATTAATGAAAAACTACATGATTTAAAGACTTAACACTACAAGAATTCAGAACGATCTTACGATTCGGATAAGTATCTTTATCTACCAGAGCCACAACCAGCACCAGAACCTGTTCATACTATAGAACGAGTAAAATGTAATTTCTGTCCAAAGAAAAAACCCAAAAGACTACCCCGCTAGATGCATGCGGAACATGCATTGTTCCTATCTGCAGGGAACACATGGTTACAATCTGCTGCCAGTGCTCCGATCCTGGTCAAGGTCAAGTTCAAGGTCAAGTTAAAGATGCAGAATGAATGAGTGAGTGAAGAAAAACATTATAATCCACTTTATCAGAAAATATGTTATTTTAGGATATAAAATATTATTTTGTTATTATATCTAATTTGTATGAAAAGGTCAGAGTAAGAAATTATGTTAAAGACAATCCAACCCAATAATATGCATTAAAAAAAAGTGATTTTACTATTATAATTATTATTCTTAAGTCTTTTTGCGTATAACCCGAATGGGTAGTAAGACGCGGTGCTAATAATAATAATAATAATCTTAAGTCTTTTGTTAGATTTACAATAAAATAGTAGCTTTCCTTGTTGTTATAGATGTTTTTGTTACTGTATTTGTGAATACAATTTTTTTTTAATGTTCATGTTCTAATAGATAAATATTTTAATGATTTCAGTGAAAATAAAGTATAAAAAACATAAAATATTATAATTAATAAAAAATAAAATGAAAAAACATGACAATCTAGATTAAAACTACACAATTAGATTGGTGAGCGCCGCACTCACCCTTGACCGATGACGTGACACGGGGGACCGCGACAGGTCCTGGGTTAAAACGGGAAGACAAGCCCCTGATCCTCCACAATTTACTTTCATTAATTTTTATAGTAAGTCTTAATACAAAGATTTAAGTTAATTTATTTTTTGAAATTATTTTTTTGCTTTACTCCCAAAATATTCATCTTAAAATTAGTTCACGATCTATAGTTTATTTTGACTTAAATTATGCTCCAAAGAATTAAATGCAAACAAAATCAAGGCTGCTTTCCCAGCTCGTGAGCCCAACAAACGCCACTGATGTTTACTAAGCGAGACAAGCAGGTAGCCAGTGAATCTGGTGACTTGGAGTTAAAAATACTCTTATCCTTTGTTCAATATGAGGTTAAGGGGGAATACTGATGTTAGCAGAAAGCAATAAGTTTTGGACTGCCTAAGGGTTGAAACAAGGGGGAGTGCAGGGGAGTCACGTGTCTACTAGTGAAAGTGCTTGCAATGAACCTTTAGAGAAGGATAGAAATAGCTACTCTAACATATTCCCTAATGTGTGAAAATGAAAGAGGGCTGGGGAAGGCAGTATTGTAAGATCAGCCACTTGAGTGCACCTGTCAGTCTGTTGTTACTTGTTAGTCGACAGGGAGGTGACACAGACAGAACAGAGATTACAAGGGGTGTCAAATCTAGAGAACATTTAAAAGATTTCAAACCTAGATAACGTTTAAGTGGTTTAAACCCTAGATAACATTTGAGGGGTGTCAACCTTAGAGAGCATTCCAGGGGTGTCAAACCTAAATACTATTTAAAAGATTGTAAGCCTGTGTTATTTTATTAAAGTTATTGTTGTATTGTATGAAAGTGGGAGAGGTATGAGCGAGACTAGTAATAACATTTAGTATACAGCCAGTCAGGGTCACATAGTGGCTTGGTAGACTGATGTTCAATACTACCTTCTGGTTCAATGAGGAAAGCAACAGGAAACTACCGCACTCCTAATTTATCTAGTAAGCCTTTTCAGTGCTGCCTAGGATTTCATTTGACAGTGAAATTGTTTAGGATCCAAGCAAACTTTGGGTACTAATCATCACAAAGACAAAAGTAGTCCTTGCATATTATAAAATGAAAACTACACTTTGAAATCATAGAAACAATGAAAGAATCAAAATATAACCTTGTTTATTAATCACCCCATTATTTTACCCTTTCTAACAACAACAACAACAACAGTAATATCAATAATAATAACAATAATAATAATATTTTAATTCAAAGAAATATAATCTCTACATTGCCCTGTTAAGCATTCTCCATGCAATTTTTAAACTTAAAATTCTTTCAAAAACCTATCATAAAGTTTAAAAATTTTGATATGGGTTAAACCTATTGTCTAAAATATTGGATCAAAAATTCCTCTGAATTCAGCCTATTTTTTTATTAAAACCATCTAAAATAGCAATGTTTTGAAGTAATTTTTTTTAAATTCTTCATAGTTAAATATAAGACCACATTTTCAATAGGAATTTACTAATATGAATTATTTTTATCAAAAATGTAAGGAAAATCTACTATTCGATTTATAATATTCGGTATTCGTTCGAAATTTTGATATTCGATTCTAAATTATTCAATTCAGTAAATAACCCTATTCGCACACCCCTAATTTCTACACCTGTAAATGTCAAAAACATGTAAAGTGGAGAGAAATTACCATTGCAAGGCTTAATATGCATAATTTACCGTGAGCAGTGAGTGAAATACCTTGTAGGCATGTTTAGGGATAGAAGATGGCACTGTGTGGTTGTTGTGAGACGTAACTGCGCCGTAATGTGCCGGATCCAGCAGTTTCAGACTCAGCAAAGAGTGAGTGAAGGCATCTCTCTGGACAAGGTCGCACAGCTGTACCAACACGCTCTGTAGTAGACTGCAGTGTGTAGTCATCTTTTCAAGCACACCACACTGGAAGAATGGGCCATGCAAGCAACTTTAAAAATATGCACTGCCTCATTTGGTATTTTAAATGGTTTGACTTTATATTTGACAAGCTTTAAACATCTTTCAAATATATACATTTAGTTTTAAATAAGTTAAAAAAAAAGTATTTGNCAAACATCCCGTAATAAAAGCATGTACATCTTTCCTTACTGTTAAGAATATTACTCCATTGAAGAAAAGACGAATATGACTGCCTGAATTATTATTACTATAGCTCACTTTTGAGAGACCTTGGCAATTTTGTATGCTCAAAATTGCTAACTTTCTACTTTATTATTAGTATTATTACCTGCCTCGGTGTTGTAGTTGGCTAACGCGTCAGTCGTGTTGAGCTCGACTGCTGAGGATGGAGAAATCGAGGTTCGAATCTAGGTCAGGTACCCTGGGGGTGGTTTTTCCTAAATGGTTTTCCACTCTCCCTCCACGCAAATGCGGGTTCACTTCCTCTAATTCAACCTTCCCAATTCCTAATCCATTAGCGTAATTAGTACTTAAAAGCGTATAACCCGAACGGGTAGTAAGACGCGGTGCTAAATAAAAAAAAAGATAAAAATTAGATCAAATGTACCAACATTTGTGTTTATAAAAAGTGGTAAGCTACTTTGAAAAAGAAAAAAAAACTCAGTACAACCAACAAGTATTCAAATCTTAATCCAACCCCCCACTTCTCCTCCCTCCTCCTTGGGCAAAAGGGGAACCGGGCTAGATGAGCTTGACATTTAGTATTACTTGCTCACCAGTGCATGGTGTGTTGGTGGGGGTGCGGTGGGGTTAACAGGGTGGAGGGGGGCGGACAAGGGAGGTGTGGATGAATATAGAAAGAGAGAAAAAATAAAAAGAGAAAACATTATTAATTGTGTCTGGATCTAAATGTATATTTTTCTTACAGAAACTTTCCTTATTTTTGACCAAAACCATGAGATACAAATGTTAAATAACTAACCATTCTGATGTAAATTAAAATAATTAATTTATTACTTGGATTTATGCTGTACACAAATGTTTTGTTTGTCACAGTTGAACCAGCTCCACTCACCACCTTGGCTGTCCCGACCTTGAAGCAGAATTTAAACTCTCTCCACTCGAGTTTGTCGTCCAAGGCGGCCATCACCTCCTCAAGTCGTAACAGGAAGATGGGCAGCTCTTCTATCAACTGCTCCAAGTTCCGACTGACGGATCTCACCTTGTTGGCAGAGGTCATGTCGTTGAAACTCTCCCTGGAGGAAATAACTTTCTCAAACCGTATTCAAAATTATTTAGTTTCATGTCTTGGGTCAGTGTCTAATTTATTCCCATCAAATTGTAGAAAGGGAGTGAAATTTTAGAATTATGATATAGATCCTCCTTAAGAGAAGAAATGTCCCTATAGATGGAACAGATTGGCCACATTGTATTAGAAAATAAATTCTTTGGCTTTTCTCTGATCCAAATTTTTATTACATAAACTCGTATTAAAAAATAAATATATTAGGAATGGACCCTCAAATAAGGATATTTGAGATTCGAGGATATTTCAGATTAAAGACTCAAATAAAAAAATAAATTGAAACTGGTTTTAGAGCTCTAATACTGCTTGTTAGTAGTTCAGAACCTATTATAATTATAGGATCAACTTAACAACCAGGTCTCAGACTAGTAAATTAACTGAATCATCCTTTATCAATTTCCTTTTTCTCTCCCCCTCCCTTTTTTCCTCTTTAGAGAGGTTGCATTGCTCGTTTCACACTCCTCCTTGATGAGTTCCGATAGAATGAAACCTAGGTCGGGGGATTGGGCGGTGACGATCAATTTTCTTAAAGAGGCAGCCATTACCTCTTGGTCCAGTGGCACCAATGTAAAGTGTGAACTGTGTTCTTCTTTTGACTGTGGAGGTCATATTGCGTCTGTTCCCTTTTTTGTATGTATTCTATCTACCTTCATCTAACTTTCATCTACCTTATTACCAAATATATATTACAAATTACCTCAAAAAGCGAGAGAAGTTTTCCTCCAAGTGATGCACTTAACTGAATGTATGAATGAATAAGAAAGAATGTAAACCTTTAGTTACTATTTCATATTATTATATTATATTTATATTTCCTCTTATGTTCATAATTTTTTCCAAGAAATATGGGATTTGAAGTTAAATTGAAGATTCTGATTCATAAAATAATGGATTCAACACAAATATAAAATATTCATAAACCTATTTCTTTAACAATGCATTTGAGTAGCGGTTCAGGTTATAAACATATATGATAGTTATGGGTATGTAATGAGGATAGAAAAAGAGAGGATGTTGAAGGTGATGATGTTGATGTTAGAAATGAGATATGGGGGGAAAAGATTACAGGGGAGGCCAAGAAATAGATGTAAGGAGCAGATAACAGAAGGTGTCCAAGTGAGAGGAGAAGAATGGAAGGAATTAAAGGATAGAGGAAGAGTGGTAGGATGGAGAAGGATGGAGGCATATTACTAAACTGACCCGGCCACAGGCTGGAAACAGATGATGATGATGATAATGATGATGATATCAAACACTACTCACTTTTTCTGCAGAAGATGCACCAAAATGAATGCTATCCTCTGATGACAGTTTCTAAGTTTACTCATCTCTCGCAGATGAAGAATCTGAAATGGGAATTATAGAAACATAATATTAGAGTAAAAAGATAGTGTCAAGAATACAAATAAATGTTTAAGAAACTGTTATGTGGAGACGCAAGTTTTTTTATTTTGAAGTAAATCTAGTATTGACCCGAGAATAATATGCCCCTGAATACAAGATTCACCCAAAACCTTGTACTCACACTTTTTAATGATGCCTTCAAAGTCTCCATGACACTTCTGCTTGGACTATGGTTGACCTCGGAAGATGTGAGTGCAAGAATAAGTTGTTCCACAGCAGACTTCACTTCCAGTATGACAGCCGCTAACATGTCTAAAATACTTTCAATCTGAAACACATGCATGGAAGGATAAGAGTAATTTTCAAGGAACATTGATCCCTTCAGCAGCAGAAGAAAGTTATTATTATTGTTGTTAATAGCACCACATCTTACTAGCCATTCAGGTTACACACACCTACGCTAATGTGTAAAGGTAGGGTTATTGTGAGATGAAATGATGGACCTACAGTTTAACGTGGGATCCGAACTACGGTGGAGGCCTGGCATTCCCCACATTCACAAGTTGTGATTAATACACGTCTTGTCAAAGGTGAAGGAAGGGTTTGGCAATCAGATAAATCTGTGCCGGGACCGAGGATTGAACCCCGGACTTCCAGCACAGAAGTCTAGCACCTTACCCCTAGACCACAAGGTTGAACACCATCACCAGCCTTCCAATCCAGTTTTCAAAAAAAGAAACTTATCTAACATCTAAAAAAGTTACTAGATCTGTGTTTGTCCTATTTGTTGTTCCTTTTACATGTTACATTTTAAATGTCCTATCGTTCTTTACCATTTTACTTCTTTCCCTTTAGTGTTTTTTTGTTTACTCTTTTAGAAAGTTGTGTTTCCCACTTCATCCTGATATGTTCTGATATAATTAAACCTAGGTCAGGGGATTGGGAGGCAACAATCAATTTTCTTCAAGAAGCAGCCATTTCCTCTTTGTCCAGTGGGAAAAATGTAAAGTTTGAAATGAGTTTTTCTTTTTATTAAAAAAACCATATTGTGTATGTTCTCTTTTATATATTTCTGACCACCTTTCCTGTACCGGCTTACAAATATAAATAGACCTATGGTCCAATTTTTAGAGGAAGACTGTTATTTGATAGCAAGACACTCATGATGCTACATTAATGTAAATAAAATAAATATCACTATCCCATTTAATTGATTATATAAAGAGAAATTATACAGTCGTCATTAAGGAAATATTATTAGAAGCTTTTGATTACTTTTTAAATTAACTATATACATTAATATATCAAATAAATAATCTACAATGGAAAATTTTAGCGACTTTCAAACAATGTTTATGGTCAAAATTGGGTTTCCTATAAAAATCAGGGTTTAGTTTCATTTATTCATATATTAAGTCAAGTGATCTATAGCTGTCACTTTTGATAAGATATTATCAATGCCAATAGAATAACACTAATAAAATAGAAAACTAAATAACTGCTAACCACAAACAAACATGTTTGCATTCTCTATTAGGCTTTTATTTTAAATGAAAATTAGACCTTATGTTAAGACACCTCTTGGTAGATATTTAATTCTTAGCATTTTGGACATTCAACATAATTTAAATAATAATAATTTTCTTTGTTGTAATCTCTTCTGGCAAAATAAGTCTGATGTGTGCTGTGTTCAGATGAAGAGGTCTGATGTGTGCTGTGTTCAGATGAAGAGGCCTGATGTGTGTTGTGTTCAGACAAAGAGGCCTGATGTGTGCTGTGTTCAGAAAAAGAGGCCTGATGTGTGCTGTGTTCAGATGAAGAGGCCTGATGTGTGCTGTGTTCAGATGAAGAGGTCTGATGTGTTCTGTGTTCAGATGAAGAGGTCTGATGTGTGCTGTGTTCAGATGAAGAGGTCTGATGTGTGCTGTGTTCAGACAAAGAGGTCTGATGTGTGCTGTGTTCAGACAAAGAGGCCTGATGTGTGCTGTGTTCAGATGAAGAGGACTGATGTGTTCTGTGTTCAGGTTTTTCTTGAGTATGTTTATTATATACGTGATATCTGAGTTTATCACATCTGCCACACCATTCACAATAAGCACATTTGACATAATAAACATTTGTTTCATAAACCATCTAATTTTTTATAAATATTTATCTATTGTTCAATGTACAAACCCTAAAAGGTTCACTAAATACAACAATTTCAAGGCTACACAATTATTACAAGCATGTCACAAGTTTAAATAAACTGTGCGCACATCGCCTTGTAATTAGGCCGTGATATAAAGGTGACTGAATTCAAACTAAAACAAAAGATCACTCACCCTTCCCCTACCCTCTCCCACCTGCCCACCATCGCTACCAAACACCCACAATAGGGTTAGGGACTGATGTCTCATCACTCAATCACGTCATTAGCCAGGTTGATTTATTAGATTTTTCCTTTGCCCCTTATCTAAACCTCTGACACATTATATTAGCCCCTAGACACTGCGACTCTTTGTGCTTACACCAGCACTGCCTCACTATGGCACATACTGATAGTGTCAGTATTGAGTGTCATCGACCTTAGTTTTTCATACAAATGAAACTACCATATAAGAACCAGAATGTTCTAAGAACGCTGGACTTTTCCCTGGCCTAAATTTCCCTAGGACTGCTTTAATTTCCCCCGAGCCTTGTGCTCGGGCATATTTTGCACCCCCGATTTTCCATAAATTTGCAGTACAAGTGGGTTTACATAAATTAACCTACCAGCTGTTATATCTACTCTACTCCAACCGTCATTTTTGTTTACGAAAAAAACTCAAATTCGCTTTCTTGCTACAAGTTGGGCATAACCACTTAGTTAATAACCCTCGATAGCGAGACATAGCCAATCCAATCGCAATAACTCACCTCATATGGCTTTTAGGAAAACAGCTCACAATGCTGAACCTGAGAGCTAAGATATGAGGTATTGAGCTTGGTGGGTAATATGATGATGACAAAACGTGCCATGTTTTACCAGGTTATAAATATTGTAATAATGAGAGGAGGATAGAAGGTCAAGGCCTGTAGACTCACCAGAAAACTGTAGGATTCAAAGTTCACAATTTAATTTTTAGCTGTGAACTTTACCGAGGCCTATAGTTTTTTGGTGAGTGTGTAGGCCTTGACCATCTACTTTCCTTTCAATGTTTAGTTAATAGGTTTGGCGCCATTTTTCCTTTGTTTGGATATTATAATATGTGAGATAATTTAACTAAATGTAATTACATTTCAACCATCCATAGCTAAAGTAAGTAAAACATTTTATCATGCAACAGTGAGGTCGAAAAAAGAACCTTGAGGTGGGAGGGAAGGGAACAAGTGTGTTGAGGACAATATTTTTGCAGTTTTTGTAACAAGTTTGGTTTTAGTTTAATTCTAAGCACATACTAATCTCAACAGATCTATAGCATCCTGTAAATTGACAAGAACTTTTTCTCTTTATTTATAAAGCTTATCATCAAATTACACTCGGTTCATGACAATTATTCATGAATTGTTGAGATTACTATGCGTAAAAATTGAGATGGGTCGGATACCATATTTCTTGAATATGAATAATAAAATTTCTTCTGAATCTTGAATTCAAATTTGAATCCTCAAATACCTAAAAATGTACAATTTGAGTTAAGATGAAAATGTAATGCCAATGACAAATTATATTTTGCTTGTCATATCTATGTCATCATAAACAACAGAGAAAATCCTTTTATGTAAAAAACCTATATTAATACAATTTTTTTCCTATCATTATTATTTTTTTCACCACATCTTACTATTTGTTTGGGTTATGCACATATACTAATTAGGCTAATGGCTTTAGGGATTAAGAAGGTTATATTAATATGAAGTATGCCCGAATTTACATGGAAGGAGAGTGGAAAACCATTTAGGAAAAAAAACTCTCAGTACACCTGACCGAGATTTGAACCTCTATATGCCTGCCATCGGCAGTCTAGTTTACTGCAAAAGTAGTTCTTTAGGTCCCGCGGCCTCAGAAGCGGGTTATTATTTGTTACTTTCCCGACTACACAAGTTTATATAATTCCTTATATCAATAATTGTATTCAAGATACTTTTTTGAGATTCTTACGAATCTTGAATTTCTCGAATACCATAAGAGTCAAGAATTTGAGTGTCCCATATCTAGTAGAAAATTAATATTATTATTAAGCACCGCGTCTTACTACCCGTTCAGGTTATACACTTTAAGTACTAATTACATTAATGGATTTAGGAATTGGGAAGGTTGAAATAGAGGAAGTGAACCCACATTTATGTGGAGGGAGAGTGGAAAACCATTTAGGAACCCCCCCACCCCTCCAGTTCACCCGACCGAGATTCGAACCTCGATCTCCTCGTCCTCAGCAGTCGAGCTCAACACGACAAGCGCGTTAGCCAACTACGCCATCGAGGCGGGCTTAGTATAAAATTAAACTATACCCACATACTGAAATATTCTTGTATCTATGTTGGAATGAGGAAAAAAGTTGACAAAAACTGCAAAAATACAGGCTTTCCTTCCTTTACACTTTAAACGAGGGATGGGACATTTAACCAAGTGTAGGTACTGCTGGACATATTCAAGTTGCCACCTTACCATAACAAAGAGCACACCTAACCCCACAACCTATAAAGTTTTCCTCTTCAAACCACACATAACACTATTATGGAGACGTTAACTGCCACCATTAACCGTAACCCAATCCAAACACACAATTCACGATGTTTTATACCTGTTCCCATCCTTGAAAAGTTCATATCGCCCTGACAGCATTGGTTTGAATCCAGGATGAGGTACGTTTCTTGTCTCAGAGTGAAATGTGATTCATGATGTCATACTCATACATATAAGTGTACTATGTTTTATAGTTTTTCGCATCCAGGAACGGTGAAAACAAACCATACAGAGTTCCAAGTCCAGAGTTTCAACAAAATGTGCTGGAAATAAAAATGTTAACCATGGATTCTTAAAGGGAACTAAAAGTTAATATGTCATATACCGTATTTATCTGAATCTAAGATGAGGTTTTTCCACAAATTTGTGGCTTCAAAATCTAGGGCTGTATCCGAATAGTCCATGGATCCATGAGATGCAGTCTTGATGAATTCACACTTGCTACGCACTTCCCAAACTAAGACTGCATCAAACTATTTGAATGTCAACGACCTTTCTACATCCCTGGGTCCACAGTGCTGCTCTCTAGCAATGATCTTAGAAACTATGTAAACGCCATCTATTAGCCATAAAGAAAACTATTCACATTGGTTTATTATACATTCTAGGAGTTAATACTCTGTTTATAGTATTTTAAAATAGAACGTAAAATTATTTTGCATATTTACAGATTTTAGGTGACTACTTTTTGCACGACATTTCAAATATATCAACACATGGGTCATAAAGTTGAAATGGCAGGTAATGTAAAATTATGTGCGGTGGCGAAAACAAAAATTACAGTCAAATGAGGTTATAATAGAACAGTTGCCGGTCAAACTCCGCACCAAGGCTGAACAAGGACATTTGACAATGCGTGGCTTCCATCCTTGGATCCAAGGACGTGAGGGGGATGCATTGTAAAATGTCATTAAATTATATTGTGATATCATTGGTATTTATAGCCCCATGATCGAGCACCAATTATTAAGATATGGAATTATTATGCCCCGCGATTGGTCTCCAATTATAGTGTTATTGTTTTATTTATTGATATTTGACCCGCGATGCAGTGCCAATTAAAATGTTATTGAATTATTAATCGGTCTGCGTTGGGCGCCAATTAAAACTTTGTTGAATTATATTGTGTGATAATTGGTATTTATAGCCCCGTGATCAAGCGCCAATTATCTTGATGTCAGTTATTTTCTATGATGTTGACGCGAGCGTGCCTTACTGCGCACTCACCCTGTTATACAATCTGATTAAGTCTGATTTTTATTTTAATAAAATAAATAAGACTTTCAATGTTACACACGATTTATTAAGATGATTTCACCTTGGGCAGTGAAGATGTAATATTAGATGATACAGTTTTAATTGAATTACAGATTTTTTTTGGTGACATTACATGTTCCATGTTCCATGTTCTGAGTACTGTGTGCTGTGTAGATTTATGTTACTACTATATATTCATACAAACAAGCAGCTTATATATGACTTAGCCCTTGCTTCTTGGACCTCTTGTCACAAGTGTCAAAACCAACCAATAGAAAGAGTCCTGGTGACAGCGTTGTGAAGGTTAGCTTCCTATTGGGTAGAGGGAGCTAGCGTGATTTGCTTTTTTGGTAAACACTTCGGAAATGATCTTTGAAAGAAGGAAATAAGTTTAATGGTGCAAAACTTTGACATTATTTCTGAAAAGCGTGTGATTCTCCATGGATAAAGTATTGAAAGGATATTTTACACACATTACTTTAGAGAAAATTGCACTTCATCCATAACGTTTTTAATATATGAGGTGTTCAAATCAGTAGCATTACAATCTGCATCCTTCGTGACTTTTAGGACAGATCTACAATTAATCACTTGATTTTTGATGCAACTCTCAAGGACACGTATCAAGGTGACAGCGCATAAATAGACTATTTGGATACAGCCTAGAGGTCGTTTTAAGATCACAGACTAAAGATTGGGTTAGGCCTACATCAAAAGGTAACATTTTACATCTTTAATTAATATAAATACAATAGTGCAAGGCTACATTTTTTTTACAGATTTGATCAATTTTCACGAATTTTAAAGGTATAACATAGATCACAGGATATTTGGTTATTTTAACAAATTTTTAGGCTATTTTTTTAGGTCATCATTAAAAATAACTACTTAGTTGTGGCCCGATACGATACTCGACTCCTTGATACCCATAGTATCAACTGGTATTGCAATAATTGATACTATATGCTAAAAATCTCGATACCACTCATTAGTATTCAAAACGAATAACTCCTCAAATGGGTTGGGGATAGTTATTATTATTATTATTATTAGCACCGCGTCTTACTACCCGTTCGGGTTATACGCACTTACGCTAATGTGTAATGGTAGGGTGATTGTGAGATGAAATGAAGGACCTACAGTTTAACGTGGAATCCGAACCACGGTGGCGGCCTGGCATTCCCCACATTCACAAGAGGTCTTGTCAGAGGTGAAGGAAGGGTTTGGAAATCAGATAAATCTGCGCCGGGACCGAGGATTGAACCCCGGCCGCCAGCACAGA
This sequence comes from Timema monikensis, assembly GCA_902151445.1. Lineage (NCBI taxonomy): Eukaryota > Metazoa > Arthropoda > Insecta > Phasmatodea > Timematidae > Timema > Timema monikensis. The sequence goes on along the minus strand of CABFVZ010001545.1, from coordinate 96,242 downwards.
AGTCGGACACCTTACCCCAGGTTGGGGATAGTGATGGGCATAATCAAATTGAATTTTATTTAGTTGTGCTGTTTTTGATTAATTTTCCAATTACTTCACTACGATATTAAAATTCAGCTATTTACAATATTCATATTGGTTTAAAAACAAATAATGAATTATCTAATTTTATATACTTAATGCCAGGATCAGGATCAACTTAATGTTCACTAAAGGTTAACTTGACTTAAAGGTTCTTCTCATGTTTTTAAATGGAAGTGATCACTATGGAGTTAACTTAAAGCTCACTTGCAGTTAACTTATTGTAATAGATGTCCTGAGAGGTCTTTCAGGTTAAGTGAACATTACATGAAGGGTATCATGTGATCTAGCCAGCCAATCATTATGCGAGTGACATCTACAGGGCTATTTAGTAATTCATTTGTAGGTTTTATTAATTACCAAGGTTAACTCTTTGGCTTAAGTTCTAGTGATCAGACATTGAAACAAAATCATTAAACTAAAATAGGAAATTCTGAAAATTGAAAATTGAAAAATGACACCTGAACATGGGAATTGAACCAAGGACCTTTGGCTTAGTATGCCAATGCTCTAACCACTGAGCTATCCAGGAATCGTCCCGTGCCTAGGGTCATTCTTCACTCATATTTTAAGGCAGAGTCTACGATGAACGTGCGGAAATTGTCGGTTACAAATGTGTGATTAAAAAAAATTAATATCACGTGATATCAGATAATGCCGCCACCTTCGACTCGGTAGTTGGCTTATTGTTGCTACGTGTACAATTATTATAATTGTAAGGGATTGCATATTTAAGAATCAAATAACAAACCTATTATTTATACATTTAGTGAGGATTATTCAATCTAAATATATTATTCTGAAAATTAAAATAATAAAAAAATCACACATTTGTAACCGACGATTTTCGCACGTCCATCATAGACTCCGCCTTAAAATATGAGTGAAGAATGACCTTAGGCATGGGACAACTCATGGATAGCTCAGTGGTTAGAGCATTGGCGTACCAAGCCAAAGGTCCCAAGTTTGATTCCAGTGTCATGGTGTCATTTTTCAATTTTCAGAATATGATATCTAGATGGAATAATCCTAACTAAATGCATAAATAATATCTTTGGCTATTTGATTCTAAAATAGGAAAGCTAAATTTATCAAAAAAGTTTAATACTATATATTCTTTATATTAATTGAAAATTGTAAACATACACAGATCATCACTTTACAAATGGTACAAATTACAGATCAAAACAAATAAGTACTTTAGAATGCAGATGTTTGGCTCAAGATGTTACGTGAATCGTGATCACACATCGGTTTTCTTATGTTAAGTGAACCTTAAGTGAACATTATATTTAAGTTAAAGTTAAGTTGATTGTGATCTCGGCATGATTCTTAAAACTTTGCTTATCTAGCGCTTGTCAAGTAAGACATGATGAGAAAATTTGAATCGATTCTAAGAAAACAATTGATCATATGTAGAATTGACTAGACAATTTTAGTGATGCCAAACTTTAGTTTTAATTCGTGAAACTCCTCAAAATATATAACTTTTGAATAATATTAAGTAAATTATTATCTTTGATTCCAAGATGTTCCTAGATGATCGGTTTCGAAATAAGAATAAAGATGTTTGTTTAATTACTACTAATTTTTCATGCTTGGCTGTCATGGCGGCTGACATTTATGATAGTTCACAGCAGATGTGTTTATCAGTTAGATTTTTTTTAACATGTGAATGTGTTTTATATTTTCCTTATAAAAGCAACAGTTTGTTGCATGTTTATCCGTTGATTTCTTCCTATAGCTCTTTACTTTATATTATTTTATTTTCTGTAAATTATTGTGAAAGTGAAAGTTTCATGTTTTAGAAGCTAGCATTAATGGTCAAGTCCAAAGTTCATATTTAGGTGGAGTAGGGTATGTATGAGACTAAAATTTTTATTAACGATTATCATTTGTCATAATAAAAATTATCTTCTCATAGTTTTTATGAAACTTTTTCAAAGTCAACCTTCTTTTGCAAAAGCAATATTTGCAACAACAAAAAATTCTTTAGCAATTCTACAACCCTAATTAGATTTTAAGTCAACATAGGTGTTTTGTTTTGTAAATAAAAAACTATTGTTAGCATTACAAAATGAGTCTACCATAGTTATTTTCTTCATTCATGTTAAATAAATACCACTTTTAAAAAATCTATCCAGAACCACTGAAAAACTGGAGGTTGTCAGATTCATGGTTGTCTTGGATTGGGGTAAATATGGTAGTTTGGTATGAAATTTTTTTTTTTAAACTTGAACCAGGATTCAAGAAAAGAAATAATTCAAGTTTAGTGGGGTGAAGGAGGGAAGTGTCTGGTGTTAGTACCAATTCAGAGTCCCTGTATATTTACGATAATTGGCAAGGAATTAGGAAGGAAGACTTTGAGAGGAAGTGTTGCTACATTTGTGTGGAAAGAGCATTAGAAACTTTTCTTGGGAAAAACCCCCCTCAGTATACCCAACAAGGATTTGTACCTCAAACTCTTAGTCATCAGTAATCTATTCTTTAGTGAAAGTGACGGCTCAGACCACGCAATCACCAATGAGGGTCACTTCAAGCTGATTTATCTTGAAATGACATTCCTGTCCCTTCCTGCCCAATTGAATGTTTTTACAATTTGCGGAAAGCAATGTGTGTGACGGATAGGATTGGTCCAACTTACCTCCAGCACGAGATACGCGGCCATGTCCTGCCTCTGACTGGGGGACATGGCACTGAAGGTGACCTTGACGGCTTGCAAAAACCTGTGCAGCTGACTCATAAAGATTGGCAGGCGAGACTTGGCGTAGTGGACTATCTCATGGCGCTCTTTCCGTGACAGCTCAGGTTTATGTTTGCAATACAAGTCGCACAATTCAAGCAATTTCACAAATGCTAAAGGAATAAAAGGAAAACTCACTTTATCAGCAGTAATAGAGAAAAGTGCAGGGAAATACTCATGAAAGTGCATTTAGAATGTCATAATTTGTCATTATTGTTAGCAGCCCATATTACCACCCGTTCGGGTTACACACATATAGATACTACTTACGCTAATGTGTTAGAGATGAGGAATATTGAATTTAGATAAAGAATACCCACATATGCATTGGCAGCAGTGTAAAGAGTGAACTGTGTTCTTCTTTTCATTCTAAAGGCCACATTATGTTTGTCCCCCTTTTATATGTTTCTATCCACCTTTCCTATACATTCTTCCAAATATAACACATATGCATTGAGATATAGTGGAAAAACATTGATGAAAAATCACTGTCAGTACACCCCGATTTCTCTGTTATTGGTACCTGACCTGGTACTGACACCTTTAACGATTTGACCACTGACGTGGGTACAGTTATAGAAAATAAAGCACCAACACATATTTACAAACACTTCAATATTACAATGCCACATTGCATCTTCCTACGGAGGTGGGAGTCTGGACAAAAAGTTGGTGTTTGTGTTAAAGAGTTTATAGTAATTGTATTTGTGGTTAGTTTGTTACACTTATATCATATTAATCTAATAACATATTACATGTGTAATTCAATTTATAGATTGATATGTTGCTATAAAATTGTATTGTAACATTAATACAGTTGTTAGTAATTCTATTAAGTTTTTTTTAAATTAAGATTGAGTGACATTCCTACTTTTCGTGTACAATTATTGTCTGACAGACACCAATTGAATAACCCTGGAGTTGTGTCACAAATTTTGATAAATATAAATTTATAGTAAAATTTTCAAGCAATGTTAAATAATGATATCAGAGAAAGCAAGAATGAGATGGTGTGATCATGTAATGAGGATGGAAAAGGAGAGAATACCAAAAAGAATGGTGGAGATGAAGTATCAGAAAAAATACAAGGGAGGTCGAGAGAGAAATGGGAAGAGCCGATAAGAGAAAGTGTGCTAGTGAGAGGAGAAGAATTGTAAAATGATAGTGGAAGAGGAAGGCATTTTACTAAACTGACTTGGCCACAGTCTGGAAAGAGTTGATGATGATGATGATGATGATGATGATGATGATGATGATGATGATGAGTATTGGAGGAAAGTTTTCAAATAGTCAAAGGCTTAAATTCTAGTGTTTTTGCAGGTTACTAAAAATCAGCACAGAGTAAAACTAGTTAAAAATTGGAATCATTAGCACAGTATTTCTCAACTTATTTCCTTAATTGATGCTCTTTAAGAGTCAGTCAGTCAGTCAGCTCCATGTTCGATACCCAGAATGGTCAAATAATTTATCATTGGTGAAATTGAGGTGTACCCTTTCACAGCGATATATTAACAGCCAAGGGACTGGATGTTGTGTCTATTCTAGAGTTATGTTTGTTTGTGAGTCATGTAATGATACGATCAATCAATTCAGAAAGAGCAAGTTAAATACCTCCCAATTATTATTTTTTAACACTCTTGAATACAAAAATTCCTGGTATTTTTCCACTAGTGTTTTACTTTTCATCGGATGACTTTAGTTGTGTAATGATTTGAAAGGAGTGGGGGTACATTTTGTCCAACTTACCAACTGCGGCTTCCCTGACCGATTGTTTCACTACGTAGCACAACTTAGCCGGGTTGGAGTTTAGAGGCTCCACCAGGTGATCACTGGTGCTCGTCTTACTGCTGAAGTTACCGATGATCTGGTGGGCACAGGCGTGCATGTCCGATACCAGTTTCACGATCTCTGTCACAGATAAAACACTTTCATTATAAGCAAATTAGTGTTATGTGGAGTATCATGGTCTAACTTTACACCCACTTCAATATACTCTGTTTTAAGTGTTTATTAGTGTCTAATACTTTTATTGAACAGTTTATATTCCAGTATCACTAATCAGGTAAGTGCGGACTATTCATCCTTGTATAAAACACATTATTTAAATTATAATTAGGTCACTTTGTTAAAGACCCGTGTTAAAAGAGTGACCAACTCATGTTAAAGAGCTATGTTAACCTCTTGATGTACTTTGTCGAGTAGGGCTCGTCATAACATAGTACACCACAGCGATACTTTGATGAGCAGAGCTTGCACATTGTGTTCTTGCTTATACTTGATAAATATTTATTTCATGAGTTGCAGGTGTTTACTGCCATTGAAAGCAGGAAGGTTATAAATATAACTTGCTCCCCCCCTCCTACCACCATGAATAGCAGGTTTAACTTTCACAGATGACATTAGCGGTATGAATAGAACTTGCAGTTTTTATGAAGAGGTGTTACTCAATTATTAGTAGGCCTACAGTCAATCTATGAAATGGCGTAAATTAGTAAAGAGAAAGTTTCTCGGCCTAAGAATGGCTAAATAATGAATAAATGACACTGATACTTTGTGATTCTGACAATGAAAATGATTCAGTAGATACTAATGATAGTGAGGATGTAGATTTTTCTGATGATTATGATAGTGAAAGTGTAGAACTAAATGAAGTTGTCAGCAATAATAACATAGATAGGTCTTCTGAAAATGATAGCTCGTTTGGCAGTAGTGATTCAGACAATCAAACAAATTTAATACGAGTGAAAAACGAAAGCATATAAATATGACAAACGAGACTTGGCATGGTCTTCTGGCAATAATAATCTGTTTATTTATCCATTTGTCAATAAGTGTGGTATACCAGATACTAAGGGGGTGAAGTAGAGTGATATAAGTAAAATAAAGTGATAAAGAGAGATAAATAAAACCTAAAGGGAAGTTCTAGGAAAGGGGCAATAGTGGATGTAGCTTGAGGGGAAATGGGGGGGAAGAGGTAAAGTGGGAGGGAGGAAGAATGTAAATGGGAGGAGAGAGAAGAAAAAATTATAATTTAGCATGACATAAAAATGCTGTTTAGAGCATTGAAATTGCAAATACTGATATAGAAGTTATATCAGTTAAGCTAAACTAGTGCATTAAGTATTTTGACGTGAATTTAAATGGTAATCCTGGTTAAATGGCAGTCAAGGGGCTAAAAAAGTGATCTACTCATGTTAGGCTACGGCCATGCTTGTGACCTGCTTGCCGCGTTTTATGACCAGTTATCATGGCACCAAGGCATGAAAATGTGTCATTCATTAGTCATAGTAGTATATAGTTATATGAAGAAGAAACATAAATATAGATAATACGGTGTCCACCCCATTGATATGCAGAGACGTACTTATGGACAGACTTGTAAAAAACCTGAGAACACACACCTCTTTAATTATAATGTTTTCAGTGTCACATATTGAATGCAATTTATTGCTATGTACACGGTATTTAAAAAAATATTATTTACAAAGTGTAATTAGTTACTATGATTGGAAACAACCTTTGCGCTCCAAGCCCTTGCCAAGCATTTCAATCTATTGTTAGTTTGTATACTGTATAATATGGTCTGATTTTATTATTTTATTTATGCTAATTAAAGAAGTTCTTACCTTGTTAATTTATTTATTCATTGTTTAATTCAACCCAACCCTCCAATGTTGCAACTGCAACCTCTATCCAGATCTTGGATATAACATCTCTGTTTGTGTAGTCTCGATGTTTCAGATTCCACAGTGATCTTGCATTTACTTCATTTATAAATAAATAGCTTTGTATCAAACATTACTAAGTACCATACCCTACCGAGTGACAAACTCCAGACGGGTAGAAAACACTGGGTGGTTTGCAAGAAAGTTAGTGAAAATGCTTAGTGGAGGAGTGATAGCGTGGTCCCGAGCACCTTATCAGTCGACATTTTAACCTAGTCTGACGTAAGCAAACCCACACAAGTGTCCAGTGTTCTCGCAACAGGCTGTGACACGAACACAAGTGTGGCCACTTCCATAAGAAATAAAGGTGAACGTATTTATCGTTGTGACCTGAAAACACTCACGAAAGAGTTTTAAAATCTGTCGCTAGTCGCCAAGTGTGGCCACCCTCATAAGAATCAATGAAATACACTACTGCGACCTGGTCACAGCGGCCTGGTTGCGGCGACCAGGTCACAAGTGTGGCCATAGCCTAAAAGACCCATGTTAAAAATTTGATCTACTCACATTGTTAAAAAGCCATGTTAAACGAATGACTTACTCGCATTATTAAAGTGCCATGTTAAAAGAGTGACCCACTCACATTATTAAAGAGCCATGTTAAAAGAGTGACCCACTCGCATTATTAAAGAGCCATGTTAAAAGAATGACTTACATTATTAAAGAGCCATGTTAAAAGAGTGACCTACTCGCATTATTAAAACCCATGTTAAAAGAGTGACCTACTCACATTATTAAAGAGCCATGTTAAAAGAGTGAGCCACTCGCATTATTAAATAGCCATGTTAAAAGAGTGACCTACTCACATTATTAAATAGTCCATGTTAAAAAGAGTGACCTACTCACATTATTAAAGAGCCATGTTAAAAGAGTGACCTACTCGCATTATTAAAGAGCCATGTTAAAAAAGTGACCTACTCGCATTATTAAAACCCATGTTAAAAGAGTGACCTACTCACATTATTAAAGAGCCATGTTAAAAGAGTGACCTACTCGCATTATTAGAACCCATGTTAAAAGAGTGACCTACTCGCATTATTAAAGAGCCATGTTAAAAGTAGTGACCTACTCACATTATTAAAACCCATGTTAAAAGAGTGACCTACTCGCATTATTAAAACCCATGTTAAAAGAGTGACCTACTCACGTTGTTTAAGGGCCATGTTATTGAGATACTGGTCACACATATTGACTAATTTCTCCAAACCGAGGAGAGACTGCGCCACGGTACGACACTGGTGTGCCGTGTCTTCATCCAAATTTGCTGGCAGACTCTCAGAATAGATGAAGTGAAGAACTGTCCCCAAGACATCTTCAGGGAGCCCTGATAATGGTGGAGGCTGCTCCGCCCAATCGATACTCGGAGCTCCAAGCTTCAGTATGCAGGTGTGCACAGCAAACTGATCGGGAATAAAACAACAAAGCTGTATGAAAACATGGCTTCCAATCTTCTATTAGCATAGCATGTGTGATAGTAATACAAGTTATAGCTATGGATCATAATGTAAATATCATCACATGAATTAACTAAAAAAGTAAGCCACAAAAAAAAAAGTTTAAATAAACCAAAGATTTCATATTTAACGTCTTTATTGTTCCCAATTCATGAATGTTGACCCCCATTTTTAAATTGTATGTATATAATACTCAACCTGAAGGTTGGTTTGATCCTCAACAGTTCCACAGACAGATATAAAGCCTAGGCAGCAGTGAAGAGGTATACTAGGGAAATAAGGGGTGAGGTATTGTTTTCCTGTTGCTTTCCTCACTGAGCCAGAAAGTAGTATTGCACATAAGTCTGCCAAGACACCAACTGAGCCTACAAGCGACACCTTCACTCCATTCATCACCGGGACTTGGCTGGTCAGAACATTGTTATACAGTACTGTAAAGTACAACACAATAAATCTTTCAGTCAATATTTGCACATGGTAGTCAAATTGTCCCCTTGCATTTCCTAGCAAATGCTGGTTTTGACAAAGCAACAACCTGCAGTGCTTTTATAATGTTCAATACAGTGTCCTCCATTTAATTTTCAACACATGGCTCTAGTTTGCAGTAGCCGATAAGGGTAATGCTGTGTAAAGTGACCCAATAATTTAACACTTTTGATCCTATTATGAAACTTTCCACAAATGATGTGAAAATATAAAATTTCAAGATGTAATTTTTCTTTTTAAATTTGAAAACTAATTTTTGAGAAATAATAGGTCAAATATGTTATAGCATGTGTCATACGAAAGCTTATAAAATAAGCTATAAAACTTTTTTACCTAGCTTTCTATCTAATTTCTAGTTTGAGTAATCATTTATTTTATAATTGTGTGTCATTGTAAAATCGCAATTTTTTTGAGATTTAAGAGAGTCATAATTTAAAAAACTTGCAGATAAAAGTTTGTTTGAATAGCAAAACTTTCATTTCCTGGAATTTGAGAACTAAGAATGGAAGGCATCGAGCAATCAAGTTTGGCATTCCTTATAGAAACAATAGCCAAGTTTGATAAAACTGCTGTCGGTATAAAATAGGATAATTTTGTTAAGTCTTATGTCGGGCATTAGGTCTAGTGCCAACAAACACTATCAGCAACTTTAATTAACTTAGCCTTTGGCTAAAGTCAAAATAGTGATGAACATTACTTGAAACAAGCGACAAATGACCATGAAATACGCCCGGTGAATTAAACTGTTAACAGGCCACTAATGTCATATTGTAGGGGGTGGAGGGAGCATCTTATTGGCTGTGTCGCTGCTGGGGGGTGGAGGAAGTGTCTTATTGGCTGTGTCGCTGCTGGGGGGTGGAGGAAGCGTCTTATAGGCTGTGTCACTGCTGGGGGGTGGAGGAAGCGTCTTATAGGCTGTGTCACTGCTGGGGGGTGGAGGAAGCGTCTTATAGGCTGTGTCACTGCTGGGGGGTGGAGGAAGCGTCTTATAGGCTGTGTCACTGCTGGGGGGTGGAGGAAGCGTCTTATAGGCTGTGTCACTGCTGGGGGGTGGAGGAAGCGTCTTATAGGCTGTGTCACTGCTGGGGGGTGGAGGAAGCGTCTTATAGGCTGTGTCACTGCTGGGGGGTGGAGGAAGCGTCTTATAGGCTGTGTCACTGCTGGGGGGTGGAGGAAGCGTCTTATAGGCTGTGTCACTGCTGGGGGGTGGAGGAAGCGTCTTATAGGCTGTGTCACTGCTGGGGGGTGGAGGAAGCGTCTTATAGGCTGTGTCACTGCTGGGGGGTGGAGGAAGCGTCTTATAGGCTGTGTCAATGCTGGGGGGTGGAGGAAGCGTCTTATAGGCTGTCACTGCTGGGGGTGGAGGGAGCGTCTTAAAGGCTGTGTCACTGCTGGGGGTGGAGGGAGCATCTTAAAGGCTGTGTTGCTGCGCGAGGTGGAGGGAGCGTCTTAAAGGCTGTGTCGCTGCTCGAGGTGGAGAGAGCGTATTATAAGTTGTGTCGCTGATTGAATACTCCAGGGTTAATTTGAAGAGCTACAGGTACTATACTGGGACTTCACAGAGCAATATGTGTGGTGGAATGAACTGTACTGGAATTATCTTGTAGCTTCATAGGAGTTTACCCAGGTGTTACCAAACACCTGAGCTCAGTCAGTAGCTCATCTGCCCACCAAACTAAGGGTCCTGGGTTCAATTCCTGATAAGACCAAAAAAATGTATCATTGGTGAAATGTGAGTTTCTCCTCTGAAATTGGTGAATTAATAGCTGTAGGCTGGTTTTTGTGTATGTTTTAGATTTAAATCAGTTTATGAGTTGTGTACTGATATAATCAGTCAGAAAGTGCACATTAAATACCTTAAATTAAATAAATAAATTGTGTGTACAGCCAGATGTAATAACGTTTCACGACCAACTCAGTCTCATTTCACGTGTCTCTCTGGCTATGGGCTGTGGTTTTTATAAAGCGTTATATGTTGTTCCCCAAAAAGCAAGATTTACCATATGTCTGGCAGTTATCTCAAGGTAAGAGGCTGTTAAGAGGTGGGTTATAATAATATCCTGAAACAAGAATGGGGCACAAATAACGGTTCGACTTCCAGTGTAAGTGTTCAAGAATGCAGGTTGTCCTTCCTGGTCAAAAGCCGCAGTAATGTGCTGATCTAAGGACACTATTTTGTGATGTTACATATCCTAATACTCCCCAAACCTCCCCTAGAGCACGGTTTCCCAAACAAAAGATTTTTATTCCGCCAGAGAAGTTAATTTTGGTGAGGGATGTCTTGGATGAGTCAAGGAGTTGATCAGTATCCAGCCACATTGGTGATAATTTTGTTTCACATTAGATACGGGAACAGGGTGAGGACTGGTTCCCACAATATGTAAGGAGTGTCTATGTGAACACAAGTGTTTTTCAATGCAATGGCTGGGAGAAGATAAAAGGTGTGTAATCAGACTTTTTAGAAAAAGAGATCACACCCTAGTAAAACAGCAACAGTGATAACAGAATAATCAAGCTAGACTCAAAAACTACTCCCAACTACAGATAGGTGCTAAGCTTTTTTTTCCTTTTAATAAATGTAATTAATTGTTATCTTTGAAAGTAAATATTTTTACCCGCCCTACGCCAGAGCATTCTAATAAATTATAATCACAAACTACAAAACTAACTAATTCTTGGAGTCTTTTTAAGGACCAAGGCCTTTTTTTCGTTTATTGAGGTAGTTTGTAATATATTATTATTATTACCACCGCGTCTTACTACCCATTCGGGTTATACGCACTTACGCTAATGTGTAATGGTAGGGTGATTGTGAGATGAAATGAAGGACCTACAGTTTAACGGGGAATCCGAACCACGGTGGTGGCCTGGCATTCCACACATTCACAAGATGTCATGTCAGAGGTGTAGGAAGGGTTTGGAAATCAGATAAATCTGTGCCGGGACTGAGGATTGAACCCCGGCCGCCAGCACAGAAGTCTGACATCTTACCCCTAGACCACCAGGTCACCGGTTTGTAATATATATTTGGAAGAAGGTATAGGGGAGGTGGATAGAAACATATAAAAGGGAACTCATACAATATGGCTTTTACAATGAACAGAAGAACACAGTTCACACTCTACACTGCTCCCACTGGACAAAGAGGTGATGACTGCCTCTTGAAGAAAATCGATTGCTACCACCCAATCCCCCAACCTAGGTTTCATTCTACCAGAACTCATCAAGGAGTAGTGTAAAACGCGCAACACAACTTCTTAAAGGAGGAAACAAAAAAAAAAAAGAGAGGAAAATGAAATTGGTAAAATAAAAAGAACAAATAACATAAAGACACAATAAATGAACATAGGATACAAATATACATAATATATCTCTTTAAGGAAAACCTCTTTTAGGAAGTGGCATTGCGTGTTTCACATTCCCTCTTGACGAGTTCTGATAGAATGAAACCTAGGTCAGGGGAGTGGGAGATGATGATTGATTTTCTTGAAGAGGTAGCCATTACCTCTTTGTTCAGTGGCAGCAATGTAAAGTATGAACTGTGTTATTTTCATTATAAAAACCATATTGTATTAATTCTCTTTTGTATGTTTTCTATCCACCTTTCTGGTACCTTCTTCCAAATAAATAAATAAATTAATAAATAAATAAATAAATATATATATATAAATAAAACTCTAGAAGTGTAAGCCCTGCTTAGAATAAAAGTCCCAGCATTCATGAAGAAGATTCTCCGTCTTCCCTTCATAAGTTTTCTGGCCAAATAACAAGAGATGAAGTTAATATTAGCTAACACCTCGTACCTCACCTAGAAATCATAATTTGGGGAACAATAGGCTAATAAGTAGAAATAAAATATTGAAAGAATCTAGGTTACCAGGGGCTGAAGGTAGTACTGTAATTACTGTTTGTTGGGATCACAAAGGTTCAGCAGTTTTAAATTGAGCGCTAGTTACCTGCTTGTTGTTGGCAGCAGTGATGGTGAGGTCTGAGAAGTAGCCCTCCTCTAAGGCAGGCAACAGAGAAAAAGTAGAGAGGACGGGCGAATTGAACTCGCCAGAGAAAACTCGCCGACATTGTAAAAGGCACCAGCTCTCGCAAGACAGCAACATTGTGTCTTGATTCTCTGGATGCTCAGCCTGGAAAAATTGAGCGACAACTTAGAGGGATAGTGAAGTTAAGATTTAGTGGAAATATACGCACATTTGTTTGGAGGGAAAGGGAGAAACCATTTAAGTAAAAGAATTTTCAATTCTCCTATTAAGGATTTGAACCCTAACCTTTGTGTCAATGGCAAACCAGACTGGCTGGTATAACCTAAATCAACGGATCCTAACCTTTTCTTTACCACAGACCCCTTTTAAATATATTTTGTTGGTGTGGACCACCAAGACTTAACCCAAGATTTAGAAGCCTCAAGTTTATCAAATATTTATTCAGCGTTTATCATGAAGGTTCTTCAAACTTTGAGGGAAGGGAGAAATAAGTTAATCTGTTAATGCACACACTCATATTATAATAATTTTACTGTAATGATTACATATAAAATAATAATAATAAGTCTTTAATTGTTTCTGGAGAAACTGAAATTACAAGCACATTTCTTCAAGCCTTCTCAAATCCCCTGTGATGACATCATGGCCCCCCTGGGCTTCACAGACCACAGGTTGAGAACCACACCCCGAGTTAAACACACTTGTATTAACTAAGATAATGTGTCAGGGATGAGGAAGGTTGAATTTAGAGAAAGTGTACCTCCATTTGTGTGGTGTGAGAGTGGGGAAACTACCCTTAGTACACCTGACCTGGAATCTAAGCCTCATCTCCCTATCATTGGTAGTCAAGTCTATTGTAAGAATAACACCCTAAACCATTCAACCACTGAAGTGGGCAATATTGATTTTACAAATTTTTAAGGCTCAATCTAAATAGTCCCAGGATAAAATTCTCCAGCAACTATCTTATAAGTTGATTTGTTCCCAAGCTCGATACTTTGTCTCTTTAAAAAAAAAACTTTAAAGAGCAATATTTAAAAAAGTAGTTGCATGATACTTTTAAATGTAGGCCTATACTTTTTAATTTTCCTCGGCTTGATTATGTGAAATCTGACATAAAATATACCACTAAAATAGATGTTTAAACCAATTAAATCATTAGGCTTGGATGTATTTAGCTACCCTATAATGGAGTGATTGTGTGGATTTAAACCGTGGTTGCAGCACATAACATGCAGACCACTCCAGAGACTATTAGAATGTCATCTGAAAAGGGTGTGCTTGTTCCACTATGGTATATCCTAGAGAACTCGGTAGTTTAATGTCAGTGACGTAGTGCAGGGTGCTCAGGTGGTGGTACTACTTAGTTACATCAGTACACTCTGCAGTACAAAGAAAAGTATGAGACCCTGGATCGCTCAGGTGGTAAGAGCGGCCTATAAATAGAACTGAATAACCTGGCTTCAAACACCTGTCATGGTGTGATATTTTTATATTTAAATAAATATTATTATTATTATTATCTTATTACCCGTTCGGGTTATACGCACTTACGTTAATGTGTAATGGTAGCGTGATTGTGAGATGAAATGAAGGACCTACAGTTTAACGTGGAATCCGAACCACGGTGGCGGCCTGGCATTCTCGGCCTGGCATTCCCCACATTCACAAGATGTCTTGTCAGAGGTGAAGGAAGGGTTTGGAAATCAGATAAATCTGTGCCGGTACCGAGGTTTGAACCTCGGACCACCAGCACAGAAGTCTGACACCTTACCCCCTAGACCGCCAGGTCACCCTTAAATAAATAAAAAAACACTACACCAGACTATAACACTAACACATCATAAGGGCCTTATTATATTAAAGAGTGAAAATAATGAGGGTAAGAAGGACATTATCTTAACCCTTTCTTTCCCTGGCTCAGGCAAAGGGCAGCGTCTATGTATGCCCAAATGTTCCCATGTGTGAACGTGAATCAACATCATTGCATTAAGTTATTATAATGCCATCTATCAATGAACCATTGTACTTTTAGCCAGACTCAATACTTTATATTAAAGCTGATAGGAGTTCACTGCTATACAATTAACATGAACAAAGCAATATAGGAGAAAAACTATATTTTTTACCTCCATTACTGTTTCCAGCCTGTGGCCTAGGTCAGTTTTTTATTCAAGCCATATATTTTCCACTACAGGCCTGTCGTAGCTTCATATGCCTTTTAATCTAACTTAATACTAGACAGGCACAACAACCAGTCCTCACTGTTTATTTATCAATCTGAAAGGGTAATCTCATATTTCATCAATGATACATTTTTCAGCCACATTGGCAGATAAAAGTGTACAAGTAGAAAAATGGCTGCTAGCCCTAAGCAGATAGCTGTGCTACATGCGCGCCAGGGAATGAGTTAAGTGAGGTAAACAAAAAATCCAACTTAGTATCTTATTATTACAAACATTAACGTAGGTCCCTAAATAAAACAATAAGATTAACCCTATATTCTTTAAAAAAATGTTTGAAGGCTTTTTCTTACGGCAACGACGTGATTGTCTGCTTTTAAATCTTGTGTGTCAGTTCACTTATAATATTGTTGACAAGCGTGTGAGATCTTTCAGCATTTTGGTTCACTTTTATATGAAAAAACAACTGTTACCACACAAATTTGTTTACCAAACATTGTTAAATGTGGTGCACAAACTAAACAGATTTTGGGAATTGATCAATGTCGAGGAAAAAGTACTGGTACATAAGTTATTTGGTTTGCCAGAATTTTCTAAATTATAGGATATTCCCAAAATGTTGCATTTCCTCGATGTCTATAAGTTAAAACGAATATGTTCCCATTGCATGATGGATCATCTGACATGCCTGCATTAAACCATGAATGATGAACACTTACCCTGAATTCAATAATGTGTCCCGTGCGACCGGCCCCAAACCTCAGCACCACTCCAGACAGGGAGGATTTGTACACTTCGTATGTCTCGCATTGAAACAAAGGGAACTGTTTGGCTCCTTCTGAGAGAGTCCATGTTACATCCCCCATGTTGTCCAAGCTGAATCGAGTCCTGCATCGTCCCAGCATAAAATACACACTGTTTAGCTTGAATTCACCACTAACAGCCCTATTTAGTATTCCACAACAATTGTGAATAAAATAAATTGGTTGAAGAACCAAGTATTTTATATAAAATAATTCATGTATATTTTAATTGAGAGCTCACCCTTCTATCCCAGACTTCCCAGGGGCGCCCGTTTCCGCCAACGGGATACAGCTGACAATCTAAAATAAATACAAAGAAAAATATATTAGATTAAGTTAGAGGTTAATTGTTATAGGCCTAGTTGGATAAATAATTTAACCTATCATAATTTTGAGAAGAAAACCAATTGGGTTAGAATTAAATTGTTACTAAGAGAATTCATTGCGTTACATAATTTGAAATGGAATAATATTGTTTATTTCCAAATCCTATCCTACTACCCATCCCCTCGAGTGGGCCACAATACATTTGTTTTAAATCAGATTATTGTAACCATCTTAAAAACCTAATGACAATAATAAGTGAATAATTGTGACATATGTTTGTAAATCTTTAGACTCCAATAACTATCTTTTTATCATAAAATAAAGTGGGAAAACTCTGAAAGGATAGCCAAACTTGTATTGGTATTATTCTAAAGTGAAAGGTGTTGATTTTGATAAGCGTAACTCTTCTTAAAATGTATTGAATAATTTAATTTTTATCTATTTGTCGGTTTGGGGTAAAGTGGAAAAAAAAAGGTACTCAATACATATGTCAAATAAAATTTCACCGAGGATCAAGTACACACATAAAGTAAAATAAATGCGTATACAACATTCTAATCCATGCATATGAGAGATATGTAAGCTGTGATTAAGAAAAAATGTTATTTTATAATCATGTAAGCTTCATAAAATTAATTTTACTCACTTCCCATGTTCCGATAAATTCGGCCATCACAGATACGGCAAAATACCCATAAAGTTTTCTACTCAATAGTAAACACTCACACCACAACCAACTTATGTATCAATAGTTCACTACTACCAATGCCTACAAAACAATATTAAATTTCACACAAGGAAACAAAAATTCAGAGGACTTTTCGTTATCTAAAACTAATTTTGTTTCATTGAGATGGACATCTGTGTCTGAAATTTTCGAGCTGTCGTTAGCATAACATTGTGTAAGAGAGAAGGAAATTTTCGGGAATATTTTCCTATCTTAAGCCCATCAAAGGCAAAGTGGCATTGTTTACATCGTTAATTAATTTGATTGAATACAGATACATCAATGTGTGAATAATTAAATGAAATAAATATGTTAATAAAAGCTTTTAAGAGCATAACAAAATTCGAAACTGGTGAGTTTTTTATTTAACTAAGTTGATGTAGGCTAATAAATACGAATATTTTTGAAGGAAGATCCTTTGGAACGGTTTATCTCGTACCAGAATCCTACACTATAGTAATGTTTAGGTAGGATAAGACTCATCAGATGGGAATTTCTACTACCTTTCTAAATGGCCGTTTATCCAACCAAAATACTAATATATTATAGTATTCTGGTACGAAATAAAGCCTTACAGATTGGGATTCTTACTAAAATCAAGGTTTAGTAGATAACATAAAATGGGGTGAATAAGGTTATAGGGGTGAAAAGGGACACAAATAAGAAAAAATCATCAATTTACTCAATTTAAACAAAGAGAAATTTCTTCTAGTGAAGGGAAATTAGGTTTTCTTAAAACATCCCTTCATCTAATAAGCCATAAAGTGGGCAATGACTTTTTGATTTGTTGGCTTGGTAGATCTGTCAATCAGCTGATGCTTTCGCACGTCAAAAAACCTAAGATCTGGGTTCAATAAAGACAATGGGAAGAAACTACATAAGATACCCTAATTCAAAAATCAATTTACCAACGGACCCTAATGTTGTGGAAAAGGCAATTCAGGCTGTTAAACATGGAATGCCAATACGTAAAGCTGCAAAAAAAAAATTAAAATATCTTGCCTTGCATAGATATGTAACCAACACAACTAGAGGTGTTATGGCTATAAAGTAAAAAGGTGGGCAAACATGTTTATCTTATAATTTTGAAGATGAAATGGTGCAGTGCATGATGGCGTATCATTATTGGGGCTACCCGATAAGTACATTCGATATCCGATGTTTTGTGAAATATCACTTGGATAGAGAGGGCACGAGAATTTCTAAATTCAAAAACAATATGCCAGGTGTAGATTAGGCTCTTACATTTATTTCTAGACAAAAATCTCGCTTCTCTAAAGGATTGTGTCAGAATGTGAAACGTAGCAGATTAAAGGTGCCCTCAACAGCAATTAAGGAGTATTTTAGTGAATTGGAAAAGTCTCTTGAAGGTGTTCATCCTGAAGCGATCATAAATTTTGATGAAACTTGTCTTGCTGATGATCCAGGTTGACGCAAGCTGATCCTCAAAAGGGGCTGCAAATACCCTAAAATTGTCATGAATTAATCAAATTCAAATACATCAGTGATGTTTGCAGCAACTTCTAATGAGACTATTTTACCACCCTACGTCATCTATAAGGCTCAGCATCTGTATGACTTGTGGACCAAAGGTGGACCTCGTGGAACTCGATACAATCGAATAAAATCAGGCTGGGTGCATGGCTGCTGTTTTCTTGATTGGTTTGAGAAAATAATCATACCTTATTGCAAATGTTTAGTGGGCAAAAAGGTGGTTATAGGAGACAACCTGAGCTCCCACTTGTCTCCTGCCGTTGTCAAACTGTGCGAAGATAATGAGATTGCTTTAGTCATTTTGACAGCTAATTCAACGCATTTGACCTAACCGCTTGACTTGGCGCTCTTCAGACCCATGAAAAGTGCCTGGTGCCAAGAGATGGAATTGTGGGAAATGAAGAAAGAATGTGACAAACCTTTCGAGAAAAAAGATGTTTCCAAAGCTGTTGAAACAAGTCCTGGACTCAATGGAGGAGAACATGGAAAGGAATATTATGTCAGGGCTCAACAAAGGAGGGATACATCCACTAAATAAAGAAATATTTAGGAGACACTACGATGAAGAACCTGGAAGAAACGTGGATGTGAACAGAAGTTTAACTAACTACCCTAAAGAAATGCGTTACGGCAATGTACATACCGGTAGTGAAGTACGAGGCCGCAAGAAAAGGCTGGTACAGCTGGAAGAAGTGTTTCTGTGGCAGACTTTATAATTTCGGAAGGCGATAATAGTTCATCATTTGATGATGAAGAAATAGATCAGGCAGCCAGTCACAAAGAACAGGCAATAGAAGAAGGGACCTGTGTGAAAGTGAATTTTTTATTCGATCGAGGTGTGGAAAAAATAATCATAGGAAAAGTACTGAGAGTGATAAATCCGGGACATAAATACTTTGGAACTTTTCTCCGACAATCTGCAAAGATGGCCAATATTTACATATTCCCCAATGTAGCTGATGAGTTTGAGTTTAGGCAGGCACAAGTGATAACAGTTCTGAACCCACCAAATATAAGGAGGGAAATTCATCAATTTGGTGACTTCTGATGAGTATTGGTCCGGTTTTATGTTTTAATATGTATTTTTTTACTTAATTTTAAAAGATTAATAGTGTCCCTGTTAACCCCAATATACACTGGTGTACCGTGGCTACAAACTTTAACCATTAGACCTCCGCCACCAAGCGTACATTGTGCACTTACCCCGTTTAAATGCAAAACCGGCGCTACGTACGAAATAAGAAAACACGCCAGCCGACAACTCTGATCACCGCTAACGATAAACAATAGGTGTGGCGCATCCCCCCCCCCCACATATTTGTCTGGTACCTATCGGCGTTGTGCGCAGGCACCGATAAGATAATCTGAGAACTCATTGGCTGTGAATGACATCATCCTTATGTCATACTTTCCTTCCATATTTTCCTCGCTGTTACAATCTGAATATAAGCAAGTGCCTAGCAATGTTCTTTACTCTTTGATGTCAATAGTTCTAAGGAACATATTAGGATGTGAGTAGTTGTAATGTTGGGGATTCATATAATTTTTCTTTAATTTTACATAAGTGGCCAGGGTCTGCTTTTAACTATAAATATGTAGCCGTCTCATTTTGCATTTCAAGAAGTTAACTTTGATTTATTTTATGTCTTTCGTGCTTGAATATTATGATTTCTAAGTTGTTAATCGGTTGCGGAAATAGTTTTAATAAAAACTGTTTACTACGGCTAGTTTTGTTGTTTTGAGATTACATTAATAAATGACCATTGATCCTTCCTATCATGTTGAAGTTTTTGTTGTTATAGTTTTGGTCAGAGGGTTAGGTCTTAACGTACTAGCATGCCACTTAAATTATTTATAGGTATGAACCTGTTAGTGTTAGTGTTGAAGGAAAGGAACAACCTAGATTACAATAACTCTTTTTCCATATACATTTTATTGACGAGTCAGTCGTTAGAAATTTGAATTGGATATAACACTTATATATTTCTTATAGAATTCCTATTATATGATTGTATATTACGGGCATAATCCTTAGCTTTATTAAATGTAAGATTTCTATGTTGTCATTTGATATTTCCACTTGCCCTGAATTTAATAATTTCTAAACTAATTATATTTTTTGTAAATTGGAGAGTTATTCATATTTTGTTTATATGAAAAAAATATATTGCGTATAAATCGCAGTCTTAATACATCTTGTGTTATTATAAATTTATATTTTTATCTCTTATAAATAAACTAGCCGAGAGGCCAATATTATTACTATTCATGGTTTCGCTTAATGTCAGGGCTTTATTTAACTTGAACACTAATTCCCTGATGTTGTTAAATGGGTAGGTCCTGATTCCTGAGTTTGGTTAGGTAGAGTAGTGATCATTAAAGATCCCTGATGATTAACTCGTGTATTTCCTTTTGTACGACACTCTCGCTGTGTGGTATTCTAGGGCGTTCCTGGTTAGAGAGGGAAAGGACGCTACCACCACGGGGGAGGGTTGACTGAAATAGGGACATTAAGCTAAAATAAATTGCATGTCCCTATTGACCCCAACATTGGGGGGAATAGGGACACGTCTTAATAAATTTATAAGCAAAGTAACAGTAACATAACAATTTTTTTCATGTAGAAAATATAAACATAAACATTTTGTCACATTTAAAAAAAAATATTGGGTTGATATAAACTAATTGGCTTAAAAGTACATAGGTAAAAACTAGAACAATTGTCCCTATTAACCACACTTTACGGTGCCTTACTTCTTACAAGCCAATGACCTAAATGCCTTGTATCTCTAAAATAAGGACGAGAAGGGATACTTCTAATTATATGGAGTGAAAGAGAAATATTTTTTGTATAAAACCCACTTTTTGTGGACGTGACAAAAATTCTGAACTAGACAATGGAGCGCATTAAACGTAATGACCACTTTTATTATTATTATTATTATTAGCACCGCGTCTAACTACTCGTTCGGGTTATACGCACTTACGCTAATGTGTAATGGTGGGGTGATTGTGAGATGAAATGGAGGACCTACAGTTTGAGACAACTGAATTGTATCCATTCTGAATGGTAGCCATTCAGACATTTCTTAAACAAGCACCACAAATAAAAAGTCTGATTTGTATCCATTATCATAATACCCACAAAATCCTGAATTGTATCCATTCTGAATGGTAGCCATTCAGA
>CABFVZ010001545.1:21421-71562 GCA_902151445.1 Timema monikensis | reverse complement strand
TTTATTTTTTAATGATGCCAAAGAAGTATAACTTCTCACGCGAGTACATAAGTACACACACCAATTTTTTAATATTATAAACGAACCCACCTGAACAAAACTTAACCTTTCAGGCGTCAACACAATTATCATGAAATTTCGGGATCCTGAAATATTATTTTTCAAACTTTCGGTACTATTTAAAATATTAATTTTACCATAGTTGGAAATTTGCCTACTTTGTGTCTATGAATGGTAAAAAATATTAAATTTCTCATAATAGTGTAAAAATGTCACTGTGTTAAAAGCCCAAGGAAAGACTTCTCCTCTGAAGGTTATTCAGAAAATCCTAGAAAAAACACAAACTATATAAGGCCTAGGCCCAACTAATGTGTGTGGTATAATGTAATGTAAGTTAGGTATCAGAATATACGTAGGCTCAATAACGCCCATACGATTATTTTTTTTAACTGATTTTTTTCTGTAACAAAGACTTTTATATAATGTACTGTAAGACATAAAAAATGTAAGCCATCCATATTCTTAGACTATTTAATTAATTAATCCAATTTTATCGGCTTATTTATTAAACAAACAAACATTTATTAGGCCTATAATTAAACATAATAATATAAAATTAATCTTTAAATGATTGCAGTAAAAAAATAAGTAAGCCAAGTAACCTTCAAGTCTATAAAAATTAGGTTCAAATAAATGTTTTGGTGGATTTTAACATTTAAAACGTTATTTCTATATGCAAGGTTGTCATGTATATATAACTTATCTGTATATTTTGACAAAAAGTACTATCAATAACAAAGAGGCCCAGTGAAGTGAATCTGATAAAGTTATTTGATAAATATAACCTTTTTAATTGTTTATAAATAAACTAATCAACCAACTAACAAGTCTAGGAAATTAAGTTACAATACAATTTTAGATAGATTAATACATTTAGAGAAAAGTTATCAATTGCAACATAAACATTATGATTAATTATTCATAAACTTAACCAAAAATAGTATGTTAATGGCTTACATATTTTTCTTATAGGACTAATGTGTATAGCCCCCTCCCCCGAGTTAATGTCGGTACCGGTTATGTAAATCTTAAAACATAGAAATTTACTAGGAAGTCTTACCTGATATGTAAACGTATAGTAGCTAAAGAATCTTCAGCCTCTTGTACTCATCCATTCGATAAGAAACAATAAAAAATACTTTCAGTGCATATACGAGAAACCGATAACGAGATGTATTATCTTCACAGCCAGGAACACAATATTTGGTGGCACCCAACATTAAATTAAATGTTCAATTTCCCACCTTTAAACACAGATTCTTAAAATAATATAACCCTACGTCTTCATTTCTTAGAGCATAAATGAGCAGTTTGAAATGTTGTTGTTTAAGGAAGCCAGTCAACTTGAATAAATAAACTCCAATGATTTGTAAAGTACCCTTTTATTATTCTTTTAAAAGAAACACCAATAAGTAATTCTCTTTTTTTATATATATATAATATTTTCCGAGGTAACTAGAGAGCAGCACTATCTCTATTTTAATATTATATATATATATAAGTAGAGATAGTGCTGCTCTCTAGTTACCTCGGAATGAGTTAAGGCGAGTTTCTCCTGCTGCCATCTATCAGACAAGTGGTACCGCAATTGAATGGATACAATTCAGGATTCTGTGGGTATAATGCAAATATTTCTAGTGGATACAATTTTTTCGTGGTGCTCGTTTAAGAAAATGTCTGAATGGCTACCATTCAGAATGGATACAATTCAGGATTTTGTGGACATTATGAAAATGGATACAAATCAGACTTTTTATTTGTAATGCGTGTTTAAGAAAATGTCTGAACGGCTACCATTCAGAATGGATACAATTCGGGATTTTGTGGATATAATGCAAATATTTCTAGTGGATACAAATCAGGATTTTTGTTAAAGTCATTTATTTGAAAACTGTCTGAATGGCTACCATTCAGAATGGATACAATTCAGGATTTTGTGGGTATTATGATAATGGATACATATCAGACTTTCTATTTGTGGTGCTTGTTTAAGAAATGTCTGAATGGCTACCATTCAGAATGGATACAATTCAGCTCCCCCTACAGTTTAACGTGGAATCCGAACCACGGTGGGACCCTCTTAAAATGTGGCTATTTTGGATTATAATTCCATTCATCTCCCACTATACGGCCTGATAACCTGAAAAGAAGGACGAGAAGGGATGCTTTTAAATGTATGGGGTGAAATAGAAATGGTTATTAGACGCTGGAGCGCCTTTATCTATGATCGCACTTAAACTGTGGCTTATTTAGATAATGTCATTCATCCCCCCTTCAAGGCCTTTATATATCTAAAACAAGGTCGAGAAGGTATACTTATAATTAAAATGATCTGGCTTACAATGTGTTGCCGTGAATATTTAGCCGCTTTTAAAATGTAGCTGTCGTATATTAAACAATATGTTAACGTAATCAGACAATTTAGTTAACAGCGCATTCTTTGAACTAATCAAACAATGTAGCTAGCGTATTCTTTTTAACATTCTTTGAATCAATAACCATAATTAGTTACTTAGTTACTTAAACATTATGTTGCAAGTCTGTGCAACTTCCCTAAATAACCAGATTAAACTTTTATGTGGATGTGGAATACTTCGGGCTGTTCGGCCCGTTTCGGAAACTGGCTATAATTCCAGATATGGAGGACAATAATAGTATCTAACCTAAACAAAATAATTTGTATTTATCTTTTAGAATGTCGAGTTGGTTGAGTAATAATTCGACAGCTCAAGGAGATGAAGCTTTTGACTTTCTTTTCAAGATTGTGTTGATTGGTGATTGTGGTGCTGGGAAAACATGCGTTGTCCAAAGATTCAAGTCTGGGACTTTCGTGGAAAGACATGGAAATACCATCGGAGTCGATTTTTCAATGAAAAATGTTATGGTTGATGGAAAAAAAGTTAAGGTAAGGTGTCAATGTAGTTTTTTTATATTGTTTCTAAAATACTTAATAGAAAGTAATGAGGTAATTAAAATCGTGATAGGACTCGCAATAATATACAGGTTATATGGCATTCTAAGATCAAACAGAAATAAAAGGGGGCGAAGTGCGCATTGTCAACAATTTATCTGACCTGTATCCAAATAGTCGACCCTTGACGTTCATTCGATAGTTGCATCAGCAATCACGTGATCCAGTGCAGATTGTCCGAATAATCACTAAGTGTGCTAATGTACCCCTCGTACGCCCTTGAGTCTAAGGGTGACAGCAAATTACCCTTGACATGCCGTCGATACGGTGTTTGATCGGCAATTGTATAATTTTTCGTCTGCTAGAGAGTGAGCTCATAGAGTAATGTGATCTTTGAATACATTCATTAAATATACTGGTTGCTTTGAAGTGTTAAAGAGTTGTATTGTGTTGTGTTGGATAATTTGGCCAATTTGCCATGTGCAGTAAAAATAATTCACAAGTTTGTAAGTGGCCTACGCTAATTCTAGCTGATGATGTTTATAATAGTTTCTAAGATCATTGTTAGGAAGCAGCACTGCGGACTGAAGAGTGTGAAAAGGTTATTTTGCTGTTCAAATAGTCTTTTGCAGTCTTCAATCTCAAGTGTGTGTTAAGTATAAAGTCATCAAGTATGCATTATGTCAAGTGTACTTGACTATTCAGATACAGCCCTGCTTTTTGGAAATGAAGGTTTAACAAACAGAATAGGCCGAATCATAAACTGTTAAAATTTAAAATAAAATTTGGTAATGTTAATGGCGGGTTGTATAAACTATTGCTTTGGTCTGAAATATTGCATCACAAGTATCACAATACTTTTTTTTCAGCTGCACAGTTTTAATAACCAAGAGTGGTGGTTGGAGGGGTGGGTGGTAGGTTTATAAGTCTTAACACAGCTCTGACGAGAGAAAGGCATTCCTATGAAGACATTAACATTTGTCATATGTCTACTTAGTATGTCATAATCTTGAAGAGCGAAACATGAGGGCTACCAAACCTTCTTCATGAATCAATGCCAATTGCACCCTCTTTTTACCCTTGTCATATATTCTCAAATATTTTAAAAATCTACAACCAAAATAAGAGATTGAAACTTTATTTCGTCATCATTAACAATATTTTTTGTTAAAGAAGACAAACATAATAATTGTAGTACAGTATTTTATTTTATTTTGTTCTAGCTACAAATTTGGGACACTGCCGGCCAGGAAAGATTTCGGACTATAACACAAAGTTACTACCGGTCAGCAAATGGTGTCATTATAGGTAAGTTAGAAACCAAAACTATGAATGGGAAGCGATGCAGTTAAGAAACAGGGCATTCAATTATTATTATTTTCTAACATTTTAAATTAATGTAATTGCTTTCGCAATGGTAATTTTAAGTCATTTGGCATTAGCACCTATATAATAGACATTTAATACAACGTACATAATGTGTAGGCCCTTTGTATGATTTAGGCCTATTATTAAATGTTTATTTTGTCCCCCCTTTAATCACCCCTTTTTATTTTTATATTAGTCTATTTTGGTCAAAATAATGCTAATATCACTCCAGTAATTTAGATAGTAGGCCTAAATTTATTTTAATTTCCACGCATTGGTAATCTTAACAGTTGTTGAATATTGGTCACGAGCATAGTGGACTTTGAACAAGTCATGATTCCTTTGGCAAATATTCAAGAACTCTTAAGATTACTATGTACCGGTTTGGAAAATTAAAATAAATTTATCTCCTGGAGCAATATTGTATTTATTTTGACCAAACTTTTTTTTCTATAAAAACCATACAAATTTCTAAACTCTCCAACCCATCTTAAGAGAACCAGATAAAAAGGACATTTTTCAAGAACTTGGACAAACATTTATCTTGAAAGAGTATTGAAAACCACACTATACAAAAATCGACCACATTTTATCTGACTAGATTCAAACCCTGATCTTTCAAGTCGGAGCTTATTGTAGCAAACATTTATCTTCCAGTTTACGACATAACGAAGCGTTCATCGTTCCTCAGCCTCCAAAGATGGATTGAAGAAGTTCGCCGGTACACTGCATCTAACGTCATTCTAGTTCTCATAGGTAACAAAAAGAGTCATTCTTTTCTTTTAACTTCTTCCACAGACTGTACCTATAGTTGTTGCAAAACTTGCACTGTTTGAACTAATAGACCTCATTTCAAATCTTGACTAAAGATTAAGCTAGTTTAATGACTTGTAGCTCTGTGTGATCAGAAAGTTCCGGGCCCCGAGCTTTTTTAAATGCCTTCATAACAAATAACTAAATTAAATTATCTAACCCTTAACTTTCCTGAAGTGTTAACTAATATTAATATTATTAACATTATTTGTAATAGAGCACTAGACTAATCATGGTTTGAATTAGGCGGGATAGCCAGCACATTTTTCCTTGGTGAAACTGGAGTATAAATTGTTTAAATTAGGAGAGATAACCAACAACCTGAGTGATACTGGAGTATAAATTGAGATAAAACACTAAAAACTGCATACCATTAACATGTTTCTTATAGACATGCTTTTACTACCACAGGCAACTTTTTCAGTCTTACGCCGGGATCACGATCAATTTAACGTTAACTTAACGTAACTTAATGTAATGTTAACTTAAAGTTAACTTATGTGTGATCACGATTCACTTAACGTAACAACTCAAGCCAAACATATGCATTCTCGAGTATGAT
The DNA here is from genome assembly GCA_902151445.1 of Timema monikensis. Classification (NCBI taxonomy): domain Eukaryota; kingdom Metazoa; phylum Arthropoda; class Insecta; order Phasmatodea; family Timematidae; genus Timema; species Timema monikensis. The sequence continues at coordinate 65,848 of CABFVZ010001545.1, read as the reverse complement.
CTGTGGTTTTGTACTATTTGTAAAGTGATGATCTGTGAATGTTTACAGTTTTCAATCAATATAATAAATATCTATTACTAAACTTTTTTGATAAATTTAGTTCCCTATTTTAGTTTAATTATTTTGTTTCAATGTCTGATCACTAGAACTTACACTAAAGAGTAAACATTGGTCATAATACCAACAAATGAATTACTAAATAGCCCTGTTGACGTCACTTGCATAATGATTGGCTGGCTAGATCACGTGATACCCTTCAAGTAACGTAAAGTAAAGTAAAAGACCTCCCAAGACATCTCTTACTTTAAGTTAACAGCAAGTCAACGTTAAGTTAAGTGCATCGTGATCGCTTCCATTTAAACACACGAGAAGGTCCTTTATGTTAAGTTACATTAAGTTAACATTAAGTTAACATTAAGTTACGTTAAGTTACGTTAAGTTGATCATAATCCCGGCATTAGAGAGTAAACGGTTGCTCTTGGTTTGACTGCAAGGTTGACTCTTAACAGCTAATTTGGTTTTCTTGTTAGGATAGCACTGTATAGATGGAAGCACTTTAGCTAGATAGAATAAGTAGCTTTGTGATCTAATAATACCGGTATGTATGTATTATTATTATTTATTATTATTTATTATCAACATCATTATCATCATCATTGTTATCATAATCATTATTATCATCATTATCATAATCATCATTATCATAATCATTATTATCACTATCACCATTAGCACCACATATTACTACCTATTCCGGTTATACGCACTTACGCTAATGTGTAATGGTTGGGTGATTATGAGATGGAATAGAGGACCTACAGTTTAACGTGGGATCCGAACCACGGTGGAGGCCTGGCATTCCCCACATTCACAAGTTGTGATTAATACACGTCTTGTCAGAGGTGAAGGAAGGATTTGGTAATCAGATATTATTATTGTGTCATCCAAATGGTTAGATATGGTTAGTAAGTGTGCTGGTAGAAACAATTTTTTTAACATTAACATGATAATTCTTGTGAAGTTTATTTAAAAACAACTTTCATCAAATTTAATTAAATTGTACAACACTTAAAGATTAAAGATCTTTATACAGTGACTGCAAGGGAGACCAAGAAAAAGATGGGAGGAGTAGATAGCATAAAGTCTGCGAGGGATAGGAGAAGAATGGATGGGATTAAAGGAGAAAGATTGGTGGAAGGATAAACCAAGATGGAGGGATTTTACAAAACTGACCTGGCACAGGCTGGAAACGGTGATGATGATGGCGGTAGTTTAAAAAATAATAAAGTTTGTGTGTTTCTATGCAGGTAAAAATGTCCCATCTTCACTTGCATTTCTCATGAAGACAATGTCTTTTCAATTCTATTTTCCAGGTAACAAGTGTGACCTTGAAACCCTCCGTGAGGTTGAGTTTGCCGAGGCTGAGGCCATGTGTGAGTATATTCCAGAGATATTGTTTGTGCTGGAAACATCGGCCAAAGAGAATACCAACGTAGAAGATGCCTTCATGTGCCTGGCGACAGAGCTCAAGGTAACACATCTTGTGTCTGATATGTTGCAGGAATTAGAAATAGGACTGTCATCCATCTCGTATCGTATGTTCCTGAAATTGAAGTGTACATAGTTGTCCCCTGTCTGGTATTTTGTGGGATTGTCTTGTACTGGATGTAAGTTTTACTGCGTCAATTTATTAAATGTCTTTATCTTCCTTCCACCAGTACTATTATTTCATTCACTCTCGTGGCTAAAAGCAAGGCTATGGAGCTGGTACACCAAGTCTTTGACTCTAAATTAAACTCTTCTATTTTTCTACTGTCCAACTTCGACTCCTTCATAAATGACTAAAGTGTATTAATTAGTAATAAATAATTTACAGCATTAAAATGCTCCACTACAGATTACCTACTTCATGTTAAGCTTCTTTGGCATTGCGACTGTATATTTAAACAAATTTGCAAGTCCAATTTACAAATATTGATGCTAAAGAATAAATAAGTATAAAGTTAAAATGATATTTCTACTATATATTGTTTTTATACTTTAAGTTTTTATTTTGAAGCATGAGTCAGAGTAAGTATATTTTTACCTACTTAGACTCCACCCAAAATTACTTATGACTTTGACACCTACTTCAAGGCCCTGATTCATAGTCCAAATAAAGTTTGAAAACAGTCCAACCCTACCTAGAACACAGCCATACTTGCATCCTTGACTCCAAAACATCAAATCATGCTATTTATACAGCAGGAGACCCAAATTTGCTCACGTTTGTGACAAAATTGCTGTGTCTAGACTGTAGTTGTGTGGTGTGTCCACCATCATATTATATAACAAGACAGTGTGTTCTGGCATCCTGATCACAAGTATGGCTGTAGCCTTTTTATTTCTCGTCCTGACACTTTGAATTGTTTGCTGTATTTCAGAGAAGACACGATGGTAACGCCTTCTGTGACGAGTCAAACACCGACACGGTGAGGCTGGGGGAGAGCAGGACCGTCTCTCGATGCAGCAGTTGCAGTCTAGGATCTTTATAACGATAAAATACACACTTGCCATTTTTTTTATACTAATACATTACTATTATTATTAGAAACACATTGACTCACAAAGGATTCTTTTCGCTGCGACAAATAGAGAAACCAACAATACGAAGCTTGAACTAGGTTTTATTAAGGGTTTGTGTGAAGGTAGTTTTTTTCAAATACATTAGAAGATTGGGAAAAGTTTAAAGAAAAATCAAAGATGGCACCAAAGAATCTCTTTTGCTTCTAAATAATACAAAAGAACAAAACCACCAAGCTTTAATAACAACATATAAATTAGTAAATTTAATTGAGTCTTATTTTATTTGGCGGTTTGATTCTTCAAATCCTAAGATTCTGAAGGATGTACAAGATTTTGAAGATCTGAAAAATTTTCAAATTCAAAAAAACATGAATATTTTAACTTTTAGATATTAAAGTTAATAGTGGCTTATTTTAACCTAATTTTAAGCAACTAGATTTTAAATAATTAATTTACCACTTAACTGTAAGCTCACCTTGAAACTGATATTAATAAATGTACTATTATGGGAGGGGAGGGAGGAAAATCTCTTACCTTTGATCTTGTTTACAAAAATTCAGATCTTATTCTGAGCTCCGCTAGTCCCAGCTCAACATCCAACTCGATTGTACTTTATGAAAGGGAAGAAGGAAATGTTGTAAGACTTTTATACACACAATGACCCACATGTGACCTGCTAAATAAAATACTGCAGCCTGGAATCAATGGATCAACTCCAGTGCTAGAAATGTTGAAGAAGAAATTAAAGCGACAATTTGAAATATTAGGAAATTCAAGAAACTCCACATTTGGCCATTTATCTTTAATTAATTTATTTTTTGCTCATGAGGATTAGTGTTGATAGACCTCACTCTTTACAAAGATTCATGTCTGGTATTTTTATGATTAGGTAACACCATGAGGACTATTCAATTGCGAGTAAATTTGCGTCCTTAGGATGTTTAGGATAAGGAACAGGAAGGAATGTTGTAAAATGCTCTAGAACCTGTCAAAACTCTATAATTTTACAAAATACCCAATTTGAATTTTAAAAAAACTTTACTTTAGTCTTTGTTTGAAAATAAGACCCATTGTATAAATTACTATCAATAATTACTGTAATATTTGTTTGGCAATAAGACCCATTGTATAAACTACTATCAATAATTACTGTAGTATTTGTTTGACAATAAGACCCATTGTAGGGGTGTGCGAAGCTTCAAAAAATTTGAAGCTGAATCGAATCTGGGTGTACTTTGTATTCGATGCAAACCCATGTTTGGCTTTGGCATCTATTCAAAGATTTGTCTGCTATTTAAAGTCTAGTGATTACATTACACTTATATCTTACATCGAATAAAAGTGAATCGAGAATACCTCAAGAAGTAAAATATATTTATATCGTTTTGAGTTCTAGAACAAGTTTGCTTTATTTTCTTGGTGGAAACGGCAAAAATTTCCCTAACAATTTGAATTTCAAGATGACCATAACATTAAACTTCTAACCGTCTTTATTTTTTTTAGTGTTTGGTTAAACTTTTAAAGGGTTTCTTTAATATAAAAAATAATTTTTAACATTTTAAAATCCACACACGCAGTCATTTTGGTTGTTTACTACATGAATCAGTATGTTCAATTCAAATTCCTGTTAATGTGTAGGTGACCTGGTGGTCTAGGGGTAAGGTATTGGACTTCTGTGCTGGGGTCTGGGGTTCAATCCTCGGTCCCGGCACAGATTTATCTGATTACCAAACCCTTCACCTCTGACAAGACATGTATTAATCACAACTTGTGAATGTGTGGAATGCCAGACCTCCACCGTGGTTCGGATTCCACGTTAAACTGTAGGTCCTTCATTTCATATCACAATCACCCTAACATTACACATTAGCGTAAGTGCGTATAACCCAAACAAGTAGTAAGACACGATAATAATAATGTTAATGTGTAGGCTAGTGGCATACTTGAGAAATAGTTGAGCGCATTTCTGAGGAACATGACATTCCTTAAATAATTTTTTTAAATGTACACAAACAATGAGTACTTACTTATAAACTAAAATTGCTGTTAATCTAAATAAAATCTCAGCTATTTTGCCATGAATAAAATTTACAAAAAATTGGTTATTTTATACATTTTACATGAAGAATTAATTTATGAGGGAAATTATTATCATCAAGGTTATATTATATTCAAGATGTGCTATAGGCGGATGGGCTTTCCAAGTCAGAGCTATATATATATGTTTTTTTTTTAAATTCACATGGCATGATTTAAATGGTTTATAACATCAAAAGTTTCATTGTTGATTTGTAAAACTGAACTTCTCAAACCTATAAATATGACTGCTGAATTACAGGTAGCTTAAACTCATATGTTTCTAGAACGTTGTTCTTGTTCTTGAACGTCCGTTAACTCGTATGTTTTGTTAATCCTATCTTGTGTGTGAAAATTTAATGAAACACCATACAGGACAAATCCACTGAAATTAAAGAAAATGCATGTTTTTTGACTACTCACTCCGGCTGTACGCATAAAGCGTATTTTTAATACAAATGTAAAGTGAATAAAACATTCATATGTTGGCAATAAGCTACAAATATTAGTGTTAAGAAAAATTAAATGTAATATTTAGTTTAATGTTAGATAGATAAACTCGATGTCAACATAATATTTTTCTCAAAATTAAATAGAAAAATATTCGAACTTTGATTTGGCTTTGAGAATATTTCCCATATTCGACTGTACTTCTCTTCGAACCAAAAAAGTGGACTTTGCACACCCCTAACCCGTTGTATAAATTACTATACAATAATTACTGTAGTATTTGATGGTATGGACATGTAATGTGAATTGAAAAGGGAAGGATCCCAAGGAGAATGATGGAGATAAAGTTTGTAAGAAAAAGACCGCAAGGGAGACAAAGAGATGGGAGGAGCAGATAAAAAGTGTGTGAATGAGAGGAGAGTTGTGGAAGAACAAAGGAAGATGGAGGCATTTTAATAGACTGACCCGGCCAGAGGCTGGAAACAGTTTATGACGATGATGTCTGTAGTATACTACTATACTATAAAAGTAATTTATTTTAATCCACAGATGTGTTAGATAAGTAAAGGATATATTCCTAGTAACTGCTTTTTTGATACTTTTAAATACTAGGTACATAGTATGCCATGTGTTGGGGATTGGACACCCCTAGATAAAACCTAGAATTTGTGAAAATCAGCAAATTTTCATATTGTGCTTAGCTGGACAGTCTGGATCTAAATACTTGTTAATAAATATCAATAACACAAATAAATATACTAGCCATGTATGAATCTCGAAAAATACTCTTTAACTTATCTCAAGATAAATTTCCTCTTGAAGTATTGATAGATAAGATACGCTAGGACTCTTAAGGTAGGCGCCCACTGGGTCAGTACCCACACATTGGGGTACGGGCAGAGACTTTGGTTTGCTCAGCTGCTCTCGAGCAAGAAGGTGATCTTCTCGTTTGCATGCTCAAGGAAGTACTGTTTGCATTTCTGTCATTGATGGATTTGTTTCATGTTTATAATTGTGCTATTGTGAGTTAAATTTCACCGTATTATTTAAATATGGAAAGCAATAAAGAATTTGTAGCTATTAGTTAACTTTTAATTAAAGAGGAGAAAAGAAAATGTAGGAAACGACGATTCTGGGTTCACAACACCAACAGGAAAATACTTATGTTCGGTGAATACCACACATTATTTCCTTATCTGGTCGAAGATGATGCCAAAAATTCCGGGCTGCACTTGATTTTAATTCTCTCGCCCAGACTTTCTGTCAAATGGCGAAACTGTGGAGAGTTTGTTGCCGGTGGTACCGACGTAGTGGGCACATATTGGTAACAATGCTACAAATTAGTTGTACTTTTCGTTCCGTCCTTGTGGTCCATGTGGTACCAACCCGGCGGTTTACTAATTTTTAGTCTTTATTTTCCTCTAGTGGTATGACTGCATATCAAGGTCTAATTATTCCCATTAAGTTTTTGTGAAGCTTTGAAACTATGAATTCGAATCTAACTAAGATTCATACATGATTTTGAAATTTTGAGTCTTGATATTTCAAATATTTGGATTGAATTTTAAATCTCCAACCCAAAAAGATAAATCATGAATTCTATAAAATCCGATTCAAAATTTGAATCCAAAATTCACACTTTTGCAACAACAAAAAAATGCATTTTATAGTACCTGGTCTGGTTACGTTGTTAAAATGTAATAAACAATTTTATGATAGTATTTTAAGTAATTCATGTGATCCATATTTTCATTTCATTTTAACTAATTGACTCAACCGTAGAAACTTGTATTTTCAGTTTTTCATTCATTTAGTCATTGTTTGAATGCAGTTCATATGGCTTTAATACTTTCATCAGGCTTTATTTTTTTAATATTTTATCTATTATAATATATTCGATTGGAATTTGAAAATCCTATATTCTAATAGGCCTAATATTGGCCTAATTTCTATTTTAGGTAACTACCAATTAGCCCTTATTTAGATCTTATTTCTGTATTTGACCAGATCATAATTACAATAATTAGTTATTTAAAAAAAATATACATTCATAAAATGTTATTTTATAAATATTTAGTCATTAGAACTGTGAGAGTAAGAATTGTAAGATAATGTTATACAGTTCATCCAGTTGGCTTCTGATATTAGATGTTAGCTGTGGTTTGTTGTAATATAGTACATTCATTGAATATCTATTCTGTGCTTTAATAACCATGGTTTGTGTCTGTGATCTTTGGAAGCTCCTGGATAGCTCAGAGGAGGTATGTTAAGTAAGATATTGGGCTCAAATCTATCGTATGTCTGAAGAACTTATATGTAAAGTAGTTTTTAACATTACAATATTTACACACTTCAACAGAATATAACAACACAATGTCTTGTAAACTTGTATATTAATTTTATTAGTATTTTGTAATTTGATGTTAATATATTTTCATTTGAATGTAATTATCTTTAAACATACACTAATATCAATAGGAGTGTTTACAATGAGAATTGTAATTAAATTTTATAGGAAATATTACTTGTGAATAATTTGTAAATATGAAAAGTCGCTAATGACTTAGAAATATACATGCATGGCATTAAAAAAAACTGTAAATGATATTGAAGCAAACCTTAAAGGAGAGTAGGTCTGATTTTCATAGGAAGCCCGTTATTTGAAAACTGGAAACTAAATGTTGCTACAGTAACGAAAAAAATGTATAGGGGCCCCTATCATAATTTTTGTATCTCTATTCTTAATTTGTTTAATTATGTTTCAAGACTAAACTAAGTACGCACAGTAATCCATAAGGAAGTATTACTGTAAACTTTTGATAACCTTTTTAATTAATTAATCAAATAAACATTTATACAAGGGCAAATTTTGCTGAATTTCAATTGCTGTTGGTGGTCGAAAGTGGGCCTCCTATAAAAATCAGAGCTTAGCTTACTAAGTTTTCAAAATCATTGGTTTAAAAACACAAACGACTTTACACAAGAAAAGTGCCCCACACCTAATTTTTTTATTACTATCATAAATTGAATTTTCAAGTTCATATATAATAAGTAATATTAATTTACTATAAACTATTTTTTTTTAAATAACATAATTGGAAATAATTAAACATTGAAAAGAAGATGGAAGGGCAAGGCCTATACACAAGAAAACTGTAGGTCACAAAGTTCATGATTAAAACACATAATTATTCTTCTTCACTTCTGCTTAAGAAGGGGACTGATATACCTCGGAAATTATATATTTGCGTTATGTTGTGGATTGGTTGTGAACTTTTGAGGCCTACAATTTTCTGGTAAGTGTGTAGGCTTTGCTCTTATATTCTCCTTCAATGTTTAATTCAATACAGCTGCTTAGTGTCATTTTTCCTTAGTTTACTTATTTGAAAAGGAGCTTTTGTTAAACCAAAATATTAACTAATAAGAGTTTTGTATACTGGTACATTTCTATAACTCACTTTTCTATGGAAAACTTTATCTGACAGCTATAAACATTAGATCTACTTTAACGTATTCATGCATAAAGTCGTGTGACTGTAACTTTTGATAGATATTGTCAATACATATAAAATAACAATATTAATATAGTAAAATGCTATCACTGTTGGCTGCCAAAGAGTTGCATTTTGTAAAGTCAAAAATTAAATCAACAAAGTCGAAGAATTGCCTTTATTTATCTTGAAAATGTATAAGGGTTGCCAAAAAACATATATAACGAACTATATAGCACTTGCATATGCGTTCAACACCTTAATAAAAATAAATAAACATAAGAATAAACTAAATAAATAGCAAATAAAAGAGATTTAATATAAACAATTTAAAAAAATTCACACCTAACAACTTTTATTCAAATTCTGAACAAGAAAGAAACAGGATGAAACATATTGGTAACAAAATGCAACAATAGAGCGAAGCCAGTAACAAAATTTGGAAATGGAGCTATAGTTGAAACCCGAGGTATTGCTGTATCTGTTTATTCATTATTTAGATATCAACAGGGCCCGGATTTTGATGACATGTAACCTTTTTATTGTTTCATCACATACAATTCTCATAAGTACATAAACTCTGTTTATGATCCTCTGGTTGTAGAAATGTATATTTTAAAGATCATTTTTAGCCATTTTAAGACATTCATGTTGGTTAAGTATATTTTAATACAATCGATGTTTTATAAATGCATAATTTTTTTCATCATAGAGTTGTCAGAATGAGAATATAATGTAGTAAATGAACTTAGTATCTTCTTTGCTTCTTTAGTTGTAAAATACATATTCCTGGTGAAATTGCAACTAGGCTGAAGAGGGTTGCATTGAAAGGGGGTAGTTATTACTTCACAAGCAGGTTTTTGTAAACCACCCCATGTTAAATTCAGCAGAATGAAAGAGTTTAGCTGCTAAAGGTTTTTCATAGCATTTTACATTGGTAAATTGCGTGTTTGATTTAGTCGTGTGCATTTATTACAACTCTTTGTTCATATTTTTAGGTCATTTTTTTATTATATTTAGGTCATCAAAATCCGAGCCCTGGCTATCAAAATTTCCAGGATGTCCAGCGACATGAAAAACAAGGAAAAGTCAGGAAATTTTCACATATTTGCTAAAATAATATGAAACTTTAATTTACAAATGTCAAAATATGATTTTTTCTTCCAGTTAATACTCATCACAAATCTCTTTTTAGTATAGTTGTACCAGCTCAATATGTTATTTTCTTGTCGTATCTCCACCCCTCCACCGTACACCTTTAGCCAAAATTGAGTCAAGGTTATGTGCAAAATTTTGATTATGTAATAGAAAGAAGAAACTAAAAAAGAATGTATCTCGAAATTATTTTAAACTGATCTGGTGATCTTTTAAATGCCCAATATGATCTCAATGAAATCTCACTTTGATAAAATTACCCAAAGCTCATTGCTTTGGGGTGAAATCTTTTAACCCCTTCATAGAGTGACATAACTAAGAATGTTTGTGTCTAAAATAGTATTACATTAAATTGGATCTTAAAAAAAATAATGTTTATAATACATAGTGGTTGGAAATTGACTCCCAAAAACCTAGAAAAGTCAGGGAATTTTAAAATATAATTTTTCTGTGCATTGTGTAATTATTAAAACTAATAACATGAGCGTTTTTAATTATGTAAGAAATACCTCTTTTCACTTTTTTGGAAGTTTATGACCAAATATTATGATACTTTATCAATGCCCTAGTGTTGTAATATAGAAACTCAAATGCTTATTTATTTCTTAGTTGTGACACTTCCACGAGGTTTCAATATTTTCAATACCCCAATGTAAAAAGGTATAGCTTAAAAACGGCTTTTTTAATATTAGGGTATTGACATGAATTTTTAACAGCTCTAATTCAACTTAAGTATTGTAAAAAAAAAATTAGTAGGTCTTGTGAACTTTACTCTAAAAGTGCTTTATACTGCAGTTTAGTGATATTTCTAATGAGTCAATTGGTAAACAAGCCTGCTGGTGTGTTTGAATACAAGTTGTGTTATTATAAACCTTTCTGCTTTAAACTTGCCATTTGATATATTGTTAAAAGGAATGTGGACACTTAAAACACAGGATATAGTTGTAAAACTTTTCTATGCCCATCACTACCCTGTACAGTAGAAAAATTAGCTTGCTTTATTCCACTATGGTGAAGCTTATAAGATAAACCTGTAGGGCAATATATCAGGGTAAGAGTTAACAAATATAATTAAAAATGCAAGAGAACAATTTTATTTATTTAAATACAATTTGAATGTCAAATGTGTTTAGGTTTTAATTAATAATTTTATGTCCTCTAAAAAAACTACACAGCTGTGTACTACAAAATATTTAACAAACATAAATAGAACAGTTGTATTTTTGAAAATATCCTCACATTGTTTGTATATAATGTTAACCAATAAATATTTTTACACTCATTCAAATTATTGAAACTTGAATTTTTGCCTCATTCCCTAGGAACAATTTTTAACCTAATTAAATGTATTTACCCAATGTTATGTATGGATGTTGAAGAAAATGAACTTGCCAAATTAATCGGATTGGTCGTTGGGTGGACATTTTTCAATTTTGATCTTGACTAGAGAATTTTCCATGAATTTATAGGTAGACTAAATTGATACACAAGTTCATTTTTTTTTTTATTTGAGGTTTTTTTCATTCACTTTCTGAACCGACAGATTATATTAGTACACAATTATAAAACTAACTTGATTCTAGATCATACACGACAACCAGTCCCTCGGGTGTCAATGCTATAAGAGAAATACCCAATTTTACCAATAATAGTAGCCAAGCCAGGAATCATACACAGAACCCTTGGGTTGATACTGATTGGGCTGAGTTGTTTGACTCGTGAGTAAACTCATTTATTTTATCTGACTAGAATCAATATTGCTTCCACCTGGGATCAAACTGTTTTCTACTGCAGTTCAGCAAGAGCTGGGTTAGTAACTAAAATACTGATCAGACAATCCATATGCCTGGCCATTTTGCGATTTCACCGACATATTCCTGTTATTTTTAACTCTCGGTTTTCACTAAAAATCTTACTAGCAATTCAGACTATACACATTTAATTTTACTATTATTGGGATAAGGGTGAGGAAGGTATAATTTAGAAGAAATGTATCCACATAGGCATGAAAGGAGAGCATAAAACCAGTAACCCTGACCTCCCCATCAACGGCAAACCAGAGTATATGAGCCTGACGTCTGTTACACGTCTACTGATCTTGGCTATTTTTAACTCCAGTTAACTTCATTTTGGTGACAAAAGCCACGAAGTGCTTTTAAAAAAATAATATGTTTGTACTTTTAAAATAATAAGTTTCATCCCATCCCCCTTCATAGATTGATCACTGATGAACATTTTTGGTCATCTCGCCGCACTAAACCTAGTGTTAATTTAGACTTGAGCAAGATTCCTGACCACTCGTAGTTTTTTGGTCTACATCTCATATATTTGTTCTGTAAAATCAACATTACTCAAATAATTTTGTCTCCTCCTTTCTGGAAATAAAGTGGTATTATTATATTAAACTATTTCATTCTCTTATCACATTAAAGATCAATGTTACTTTGGTCATACCCAAATATTATTAGGAATTACTGCACTTGTTACATTTGAGAGTGTAGAAGAATCAAAGTTAGACTATTAATTACGGTGTGGTTTTCCCATACAATCAACTGAAGATTATTGCATTATCAAGTAGTTTAAGGCTCTGGCCTGGAGCTTTTCAGATGAAAAAAGGGAGGAATGGGTTAAGTTAAGGTCAAACTGAACTTGTCGTGGCACACTCAAAAATGTAGTTGTACTCCTCTCTAGAACACACCCATAGCAATCAGTCAAGGTGAAACTGCTACCTTGCCTGATTCCATTATGGTGTGGCTTATAAGATAGTCATAGTGTAATCAGTCAAGCTCAGACTCCTACCTTGGTTGGTTAAATTATGGTGTAAACTATAAGATGTCATAGTGTAATCAGACAGATATATAGCAGTGTCTTAGGCTCTACTCAACAAAGGCATTGCAGTGTTTTTGGCTATAACCACCAAAGACATATCAGTGTCTTAGTCTCCAACCAACAGAGACATAGAAGTGTTTAGGAATCTACTCGCCAAAGACATAGAAGTGTCTTAGACTATAACAACCAGATATATAGTTGTGTATAAGGCTATAACCACTAGAGAGATAGCAGTGGCTTATACTCAACACACCCGAGACACAGCAGTGTCTTAGGCTACAACCACCAGAGAAATAATGTGTTATGCTCTACCCACCAGAGAAATAGCAGTATATTTAGTTCTACTCCCCAGAGAAATAGCATTGTCTTAATATATAGCCACCAGAGAAATAGCAATGTCTTTGGCTCTATTCACCAGATACATTACAGTTTCTTAGGCCTTGGCCACCAAAGACATAGCACTGTCTTATTCTCTACCAAGCAGAGTAATAGCAGTGTCTTAGTCTAAATCCTCAAAGAAATAGAAGTGTGTTATGCCCTACCCACCAGAGTAATAGCAGTGTCTTAGACTTTAGTCGTCAGAGACATTACATTGTCTTAGGCTATAACCACCAGACATATGTCAGTTTATTAGGCTCTACCACACATTATTAGAACTTATTAGATCTGCTGATAATAGTTGTAAACCTATTATAGGGCTTCATTTAGTGTAAGAGTAAAAATTTATTTAACACTTTACAGTTCCTGGATACAGATTTAGATGCCCAGCACTACCAGAACTTTTCTGTGAAGCATTGTTTCTGGAACGGAGCTAAACTCTGCCTCTTGAAAACAAATGAGGACCTACTTGGATAAATAACAGCAGCTCCTTTCTATAAATCTGAGATTAATGGCCAAAGAGTTCTTTGTGCTGACTACATGACACCCGCTAACCGCAAATGTTGGGAGTATGATCGCTAACGGCAGCGGTTGACCGGTTGTTATAGATCGTTAGCGTGCTCATGCCAAGGAGGTTTTTTTGAAACTCTATTGTAGAAATTACAAAAAAAAAAGACGTGAAACGTGGGTCTTCTAGAAGTGTGGGGAAATGTACCGAAAAGTCCCCAAATATTGCACCAAAAAGATATTCCTGTCTTACTAGCTTAGTTTCCATACAGTAAATCCTTTTCATCACAATATTTTAATTACGTCCTTTATTAAAGACTTATAGTTAACTTATAATGCCTAAGGACGTGTCATACCAAGGTTACTGTGAAATATAGGACATATGTATCAAAATGTGCTACCCTGATAAGCAGCTTGAGAAAGACAAAATAGAATATTTCTAAAACTCGAGGAAGACTCACACGGTTTAAAATCCTTGGACTGCAAAACCTATTTTCTTGCATTTAACTTAGATCTATGAAGTTTGGGTGGATACAAATATGATCCATAATGATCGGTTGCATGAAGGTAAGATTAAGAAACAAACGTGTGCGGTATGTTTCCAGGAGCAGGTTCACAAGTTTTCTGTGTTAGGTCTTGGCATGGCTACCCTGACTCTGCAGTTGTTCACTAACAAGACCGAGGAGCCCGCGGGCACGGATCAGGACTTCAATCCGGTGTCGATGATAGCCAAAATCTCACCTTTGGAGAACCCAGTGTTCGTGGAGAGGATAACTGACGTGGTGTTCGAAATGGTGGACCGTGGCTTCATATGAGCAGGGGTTGCAGCTGCATGACTTCAATTACATACGAGTGTGATATGTTACATAAGATCATCGTTAAATGAATAAATTGTTATATAGATATTAAATTAAATTGTTAAAGATCCATCCCATCCAAAAACACACCTACTCGACCATTTCATAACTATAAAGCCTTCTTTACAGCACTTAACAGATGTACAATGGAATAATATTTGAAAAGTAAGTGTCCTCAATAAAGTACTATTTTACGTACATTTAAATACAACTTAATATTTTGAAAAATATATATATATATTTATATGGAATATATATATATATTATTTTATTATATACTATACATATACCTACATATAAAATATTGTAACACAACTGGTTGGGATCGTATTGGCCAACATGTTGTGTTACAATATAAATGAGGTTTTAAGAAACCATCCGTGAGGCATTAGAAAAACAAACAATTATTTATGTTTATGATTTTTAGCTTGAAGTATTGCTATCTCATAGATGTCAGAGACTTCTGATATAGACCTAACCATGTGAAGGCAGTGGTAAAGGGTGGTTATCTAAGGCCGGGTCCAAACTTGAAGATAACATGTTCACAACGTGCTCTCATAGTTGTGCTCCAGTATCAAACTACACCAATGTAGGGGGACGTGGCAGTTGGCCTAAAGGCATTTGACCTAAAAATGAAACCACAAGTAATTTGGCCTAAAGGCATTTGGCCTAAAAATAAATCCAAAAGTCATTTGGCCTATAAATGAAACCAAAAGTCATTTGGCCTAAAAATTAACTTCACTAAAGTAATTTGGCCTAAAGGCATTTGGCCTAAAATGTATAACATTATGCTATTTTGTTGATGATAATTGCCCCGTGTTTGGGCGGTAATTGTACCATTGGAATAATACACAATTATTAGGTTAGATGTGATTTTATTTTAATATCACTATTGTCTTGATCGTAAAACTGATCATGTTAATAATTTCGAGACGCGACTAATAAATAACACGACCGTACGTATCGAAGGCTGAGTGATAGACACAGTCACAGTGAGGGTGCTAGTGTCAGGGCTAATGAGCCAGTGCACATTTATTTCACCACGCCTAGTATATAACTCGCTTCGAAAGAACTTTCTAGAAGGTGGTGTTAAAAAAAATTAAAATAAAAAAAACATCTGGATGGCAGTAGAATGTCCGAGAGCCGGAAGCTGCCTCAAATTATCTTTTAAATTTTCTATTCGATCTTTCCAGAACAGGAAGTTATTATTTATTAAAACCTTAAATTGTCATATTGACTCAACTAACGTCACGCACTCTGACGTCACTTATCAGTGGCTCGTACCTTCTCAGAAGAAGAAGTGCTTTAAGCGCCACGTAATATATTATAAAGTTCAAATAAAATTAAATACGTTTATAAAATTAGGACGATATTATTGTCAATGCTTTCACATATTCTTTAGGGGCAAGTCAGTAACATTACAATACCCCCCAAAGTGTATCTGAAAGTAGATACTAGTCGTATACTTTTTGATACGCTTTGCTAAAAAAGGAAAAAAAACAACATGATCATTTTTCGCACATCCTGTATAAAGTTTCACAAATTACAATATTTTGGAACACCCTGTATAGTGTTGTTCTTGAATGATAATGTTTTAAGTGGGGATCTCTTCTGTAAGTTACATGGAGTTCTTTTACAAGAAGTTGAAGTTATATAAATCAAACATTAAAATATAAATTTGTTAAGCATAATTATAATTAATTGAATTAAAATTATCTAAGTTTCTTATATAAAAAGGATTGCATTTAATTGTCACTGATCAAAGTGTTTTTTAGTTCTTTATTTTTTAATAAACATATATTATTTTTTAATGTCGTTACACTTTTATTTTTATTGTGATCCTTCACGGATCCACTTTTGTGATTATATTTAACACACTTGAACACTTTTTACACTACCTATACTCTTAAAAGCCTCATGGCCAAACTTGCTATATGAGCCATCACTTAAAATACATTTACTGAATAATTAGGTTAAAAAGACAAAAGAGAATTTACAAAATACACCCAATTAATTAGAAAAAATATAATTATATTGTTTCAGGCATAGAAAAAAACACCTGAATTACCTTACCAAAATTTTTATTAATGAGTATACTTAACCTCAAAAAAATTAAAATACGTTTATATATGGAAGACCATCTTGGATTATAAAGTTCGTTGAAATCCTATGTCTTACTACATGTGAAATATGTAAAATTAATTTCCCCTTTTACTGTTTACTTCTGGCTGGTAACCGAACTTATTACAACTGGTAGACAGTGTTGGCAATACCGCAAGAGATAATTATCTTAATTACTTTGGAAAATAGATTTAAATAAAAATATATCTTCAATTTGTATATTATTTTAGCTTAATTTCCTAACTGTTCAACACAAACACACACCCTAGAAGTGCGTCTTGCCCCTCTTCCCTCCTCCATTGTGGGGAATCAATGATCCAAGGATCTATACAAAAAATGCTTCCAATAACATCTCTTTATGGGTTACTGTAGACTATAATTTGTAATTACATAACTAAGCAAACCGACCAAGAATGAACATTTTCGTGGATCCCTCTCATCCAAGGCACAGCGTCTTCAGGTTGCCGATAGGGGATAGGGTAGCTGCGAATATATTGAATGAGCAGTCACGGACATCTGATAGGGGTGGCCCTCCAATTTGGGGGTTGGGCGTGGGCGTGATGAGCTCTCACCGTATACTGTATGTATATATATATATATCAAAAAAACCTCAAATGTTGCCATGATTGTTCCTGGGGTAAAATATTCTGAAGAAAATCAGGAAAGGGATAGGTAGCATACTTTTTTAAGTGCGGCCATGAACTTTCTAGTTCCTATTGCTATAAAACAGACGTGTCAAATTCGTTTGGTCATGAAGGCTACATCTAAAATTGAAAATACTAAGGGGGCCACTTTTCAGAAAAATAAATATCGTCACAATCTTTCAGTAAAAAAACCCTCAAGTTTAAAATAATTATTGTTGTGAAAAAATTAAACTATTTAAAATATGGATACTTCTTTCCATTTTACCCCATAAATTTGAAAAATAAAATTACAACAAGGGTGTAGGTTAGGCTTAAATCTTGTGTTAGTCACTTTCACAATTGATGGCTGACCGTAAACCGTTATATCTTGGATGTTTGTTCCTTTTCATAAGAGAAAACAACTGTTTACACACTCACGTGCTGCCAAAAATTGCACAGTTTTGGTTTGCAAATTTAATCATTTTTCGGGGGGAATCAATACTTTGAGGTACCAACCTTGATTGCTATATGTCCCCAAATAATTACCAATTTTCAAGGGTCATTATCTGAAATGTTGTTTTTCTACGACGATTATAAAAATAAGAATGGGATCACTTTGTATGCTGTTTCATAAAAAGGTCCGCGGGCCGCACAGAATTCTGGATCGGGCCAAATGCAGCCCGCGAAACACAAGTTTGACATGCCTGCCATAGAGTGAGTAAGAAAGTAAATACAATGTAAAATGTCTTTCCCGCCATTCAGGCAACATGAGTTTCCAGTTTTCATATAACGGGCATCCTAGTCTATAACATATTCCTTGTTTAGTCGGTTTGTCGACTGGTATTCAAAGATCATCAATAAACCGCAGTCTCTTCTTTCTCACGAGCAGCTCCACAGGAAGGGGAGTTATCACCGACAAAATCAACCGTCAGAAGTCGCGGGTCAGGATTCCATTAGAATTTAGACCGGGTCCACGTCACTTGCTTACACTGTCAGCTTGTTTCCACATTACTTGCTTAATCTATGCCAGCTTGTTTCCACACTACTTGCTTACTCCATGCCAGCTTGTTTCCACGGTTATTTCTTACTTCATGTCAGCATTACGATCTCAAAAATCCAAAAGTACTTCACTTATCCCTAGCCAAAGCAATTCCTCAAAGTTTTTGGTATAGTGATATTGTGAAATATTTTGTGACGCGATAAATCCGGAAGCGGACCAGTCTCCCTATCCAGTTGATTGAGTAACTAATCGCGTTGTATCACGCGTGTGTATGTGTGTGTGTAATATCAAGTGATGAGGACCTACTGACCAATCAAGGGAAGGGGCTGCTGAGTCCAGTTTTTTTTATATTACTTCTCTGTATCGTTAACGGGTCTCGGCTGACTGTGCTGGTGACCCAATGCTAGTATTCGCAACCCGACACTGCCCGGGAGTGCTTGTTCGCTTGTTGGTTTAGTTCTCCCTGCAACCACCACCAGCGTGCTAGTGGCTACCTCAAGAGTCAGTGTTGTGCACCGACGCCGAAAAGACGTGCTTGTGACGGTGAGTACCAACCTAACGCCTAACGTCCTTCTTGCTCCTCAGTGTGCTTGGCTAGTACTTGTAGGGGCAGAACCCTACCCTCATCTTCACGAGGGGTGAAGCTATGTGGTCAGTTTCCCCAAAAGATGCCAAGGACTTTTTTTCTAAGTATCAAATCCTTCTTGTAGCAATTTACAGTGTGGATCAAATAGCCGATATTAATTGTTAGTTACGGTTACAGCCGCATATAAATACAATATTTTTAAAAATTGACAAACGACACCTGGACACTAGAATTGAACCCTGAACCTTCAGCTTAGGACGCCAATGCTCTAGCCATTGATCCATCGTGGGAACGGGATGATTCCTGGATAGCTCAGTGGTTAGAGTATTGGCGTGTTAAGCCAAAGGTCCCGTGTTTGATTCCTGTGTTCAGGTGTCATTTTTCAATTTAAAAAATATAATTTATAGCATGTTACTTTAAAACAAAATTAGTGGGGTAGCTGTCATTTTTAGGTTTTTATCACCGCGCCTCACTACCTGTTGGGGCTATATGCAGATGTGTTAATTACGCTAGTATGTAAGGATTGAAAAAGGTCGAATCTGGAGAAAGTGTACCCATAGTTGCGTTTAGGTAAGCTAGTAAACCATTTAGAAAAAACTATATACATCCACCCGGGATTATAACCACGAGTTCCTTCGTCGATGGCAAATCAGACCAGGTGAGACTGGAGTTTAGTCCGCATAATCACCAATACGGATGTAGACGTTATGAATTTTATAAGTCTCTACTAACTAATCATTCCGGTATTTTTAGCGGAGGAAACAAATTACGATAAAACAATCAGTGCACACGAAAACCGGATTCTAGTAGAACGAGACTTTTAGAAATGACAAACATATTTATTTGTGGTCAACATTGATAACATTTTAATATATTATAATTGTTATTTTAGAAGAGTGAGACTAGAGTCTGGAGGATTTGTTGTGCTGACCACGTGACACACTCTATCCACAACTGTTAGCACTAACATCGCTAAAGGTGGCAGCCGCTTGGTCGGCATAGTTCTATCTAGGGCTCACGCCACTAAGCTTACGTGTTATTGTTATTTTATATGGAGGGACAGGGGAAAAGGAGGAAAGACTAATTTTAACTCAGAGTGAGTTAGTGCTGCCATCTGTTAGACAATCATGATACCTTTCTAATGCACTTTATATCAGGGTTATGCCAGGCCTCCACCGTGGTTCGGATTCCACGTTAAACTGTAGGTCCTTCTATTTCATCTCACAATCACCCTACCATTACACATTAGCGTAAGTGCGTATAACCCGAATGGGTAGTAAGACGCGGTGCTAATAGTAATAGTATATCAGGGTTAAAAGAGGTCTCTGTTATATTTAAATAGAATTTTTTAAATGAATATTTGTTGGGGTCTTATGGGATTTGAGATATACAATTTGTTGTTCTGGAAAATGTGTGTAATGAGATTTTCCCCCTTTTCCCGTGTACCCTTCAATTATGTCTTGATAATAGTGATCAAAAAGTGACATATGCAGAACATATGGCTTGATGTATGAATACATAAAAGTATATCTAGTAATAATAATATTTATCACCGCGTCTTACTACCCGTTCGGTTTATACGCTTTAAGTACTAATTACGTTAATGGATTTAGGAATTGGGAAGATTGAATTAGAGGAAGTGAACCCTCATTTTCGTGGAGGGAGAGTGGAAAACCATTTAGGAAAAACCACCCCCAGTTCACCCGACCGAGATTCGAACCTCGATCTCCCCGTCCTCAGCAGTCGAGCTCAACACGACAAGCGTGTTAGACAACTACGCCACAGAGGCGGGTTATATTTCTAGTAGCTTTCCTATAAAGTTAGACTGAAGCTACAAGCACAGCAGTGAGCTATAAAGTTGGACTGAAGCTACAAGCACAGCAGTGAGCTATAAAGTTGGACTGAAGCTACAAGCACAGCAGTGAGCTATAAAGTTGGACTGAAGCTACAAGCACAGTAGTGAGCTATAAAGTTGGACTGAAGCTACAAGCACAGCAGTGGGCTATAAAGTTGGACTGAAGCTACAAGCACAGCAGTGAGCTAAAACCCAGATAAAAATGGAAGTTGCACCAACATTCGCGTTTAGAAAAGAAGTAGCTTTGTATAGTATAGTATAGTATAGTATAGTATAGTATAGTATAGTATAGTATAGTATAGTATAGTATCTGTGTCCTGATACGTTCAATGCAAAGGTTAGCGCTACACTTTAGACCAAACAGTTGTGTGTCTGTCTTCTGAGTTAACGCTCCCAGCTTCGATTACAGGTATGATCTAAAAACTTATCATTTTGTGAAATTAGGGTTTATATCTTTCGCATGAATCAGTTGACTTCCGGGGAGTTGGGGATTATTTTCTAGAGTGGAGCTAGTTTTTAAGTCGTGTCAGTAATTCAAGAAGAGCACTTTAAATACATCTAAGATTAAACATTAAACTTAAGTTTATTAATGACTAATCTTAAAAGACCCACCTTGGTGGCTTCGTGGTCTTAGCTTTTCTCGCTATAGACTATAATACCGATGACGGGTAGGTAGATCCAGGTTCTATTCTTAATCGGGTGTACTGAGTTTTTTCCACAATCTCCCTCCACGCGAATGAGGGTGCACTTCCTACTAATATAACCTCCCTAATTCCTAAACATATTAGTGTAATTTGTACATAATCGTATAGACCCAAACGGGTAATAAGACGTGGTTGCAAAATATATCTTTAGAGTTGATAATGAATATATCCTTAGAGTTGATAATGAATATATCCTTAGAGTTGATAATGAATATATCCTTAGAGTTGATAATGAATATATTAAGGTGGGAAGAAAAAGAAGGCGAAATAAGGTCTATACTTTTTTTGTAGTTTTTATAACAAAAACCTTTGGTCAAAATATTGCTCTAGTAGATACGTTTAGTTTAATTTTTCACACATTGTGATATCAACATTTGTTGAATATCTGTCAATACAAGAATAGTATTTAATGAGATACTTTTAAAATGAGGAGGAAAAGTCCTGGTCAAATGGTAAAGATGCTCACCAACTATTGATATTGTATAAAATTAAACTAAATGTATCTACCGGAACAACATATTACTTATTTTGGACCAAATCATGTGTTTTGTTATAAAAACTATAAAAATACTTACCTTAGCTTTTGTTCCCTTCCATAACACCCTAACTTGTAAATAATGCCCCTGAACTAACTATAAAGGAGGAGGATACAAAAACAAGGAAGATCTTGTGTAAAGAATGACTCTCAATGTCCATAACTGAGTTTCGAACCCTGAACTCCCAGTCAAACGGTGATCCTAATACCCTAGTCAGGAGTGCTAACCGCTCGCAATAACGCTGCTGGCCACGGCTATCTAACTGCATTTTTATGCTGTATTGTTGTTTCCTGTGAATAGCAAGGTCGTATAAAACGCTGCGCAGCAGATGGCGGGAGAACGTCTTCTTCATGATTTCATGAAAACGTTAGAATCTCCAGAGGATCAGAGCCTTTTTTCCAAGAGCGGTTCTAGCTAACGCCTATAGTAGCGCTGCTGTCGTACTGCCAGCACTCCCCCATGCTTTTGTTCAAGATTTCAGCTATAATTTGAATTACGATACTGAAGCTCTTGTACTTGTTTTAATACATACATATTACATAAAAGTCACATTAGAGGCTAGTAAGGAAATAGGTTTAGAAGTGAACGCCGGAAAGACAAAATATATGATCAACTAATAGAGAACACAGATTGGGGTCTATAGTTTTGAGATTACTGCGAACGACACAACATTTGACAAGACTAATGAGTTAAATGTTTAGGAATAATTTTAACTAGCAATAACGATATTATATTGAAAAATAGGAGAATAATTCAGCCGGGAAATGCATGCTATTAGTCGGTCAGTAAGTTGTTGACATTCCGGCTGCTTTCAAGGAATGTAAAACTCAGAATATACAAAACAATAAATCTACGAGTTGTTTTCCATGGGTGTGAAACGTGGTCTCTTACCTTACATGACGAAAACAAGGTGCTTAGGGAGATATTTAGTTCAAAAAGGGATGAAGATACTGGGGAGTGGAGGAGGTTATATAATGATGAGTTACATCCCCTGTACTCATCACAAGATATTGTTAGGATAATCAAGTCTCGTAAATTACGGTGGGCAGGGCCAGGGGCGTCGCACCTGGGGGGGTTTCACCACCCCCCTCCCCTCACTGTTGGTTAAAAGGTTAAAAGTTGTGAATTTTGTGAGACTTTAGATCTGGATTTGGTAAATTCTAGGCTTATTCTGTACCCCATTACTTTCTATTATGTAAGTCCTTAACCACAGACTTGTACAGACAAATTTAAAATTTCCCAACTGTTGATCCCTACTTTACAAAAAAATCCCAACTTCAAAAATCAAACATTTAAAGGATATTCCTTGTTTAGTAAATGGTAACGATCTTAGTTAATCAAGTAGTCTAGTAGCGCCGTTGTCAGTAAACAGAGACAACAGCTGGTGAGTGTATGCAGAATGAGGTATGGAAACGAATTATAAGGGAACATGAGCTGCCCAGTAGCAAAATTTCACTCAGCCAGCAATGATTGAAGTGGCAGAATTGTCAGCCAATGTTTTGTTTGTGGTTTAGTGTTTTTATCTGTGACTTTCGTGGCTGCTAGACTGTCGCAGTTTTATTATTCAAATTATCATGTTGTACAGCCCATGCCTTAATTAGGGCTTTATTAAATTTTGAAGGTATAAATGAAGTAAATGTTACGGAACATTTTATTGTTTTCTTTTCGAAAGCTCTTACTGATGAAATGAGAACATTAAGATTAGTGTTAGTGTTCGACTTCTGAAATACACACCAATTTTTCTATCAAGTATCCATACTAGTTTTAATTGAACTTATGTATATCATTTTTTTTAAATAGGCTTTCATTAAAGCAATTTAAATAGGCTCAGAGCAACAATGAAGGAATATGAGTAATAGGATTGTGTTACATTGTTACAACTCTTATTATAATCTTTCAATTAATTAAGTAGACTACATTAAATAAAAAATCAGTTTATTCATCCTTTAACATCTTAAATTTGGGGTACATTTTTAAATTCGTTATTTAGTGTTAGATTTGCATGAAATTTCTTATGACCATGTTGTTTAGACTGCTGATTTCGAATTTGCTATAAGTTATTTAATAAAATGTCAGGGGAAGCCCCTTCCTTCACCCTCACGCGCTAAGTTACCGTATGTTTTATGAATAGTTTATTGACGTACCAGTATTAATATTTTAGGGCAACTTCCATGAGGTTATGAAGCAGGACATTGGTATACAGGTATCAAAATACTGTAAAAATATCAATTAGCGAGTTCTACATCTCTAACTATTAGTTAAATATTGCTTCCAAGTGTGTTATAATAAATCAGCGGTTTCCAACTTGGGGGTCGCAGCCTGTTCTTGGTGGGGTTGTTCTTGGTGGGGTCACAATATAGAGGTTTTAGCTTTATATCTACTTTTTCAAGGATTTTAATGATTACAGGAAGATACGTAATTCTAGTAGAAACATAATTTGTTCAAGTGCTAAAACCTAGTTACTGCTTAGGTTCCTTTTGGCTATTCTATTCTGATAGCTTCTTACTGACTTGGTTTACTGTGGCAGACTTGTAATGCTGCTAGCATTGTATAAAATTATCCCCCAACACCGGGCATGTTTATTATCTTTTACTACATATTAGTTGCAAATAATCATTATTATAAGCAATTTATAGTAATTAAAACAAGCATTGGTGGACATACTCTTTTGGTTTGGTTTGTTGGTGAAGGTGAAATAAGGATTTTAATTCTGGCCAGGGGTAGTTTATTCTAATATACCTCCAAGCCAATAAGGGTACATTTCCTCTAAATGTTATCTATCCCACTGATGTAGTTAGCTGTAGATTGTCCGGGCAGGTAGTAATACACAGTTGAAAAAACTTAAAAACCAGGATTTGAACGCTTTTAAGTTGTCAAAGGGTCCCGATGGCCGCAGAGAGAAAAGTTGTGGTCATAAACTGCAAAATGTTGGAAACCACTGTAACAAAGTCAGTTAAATTTTGTAATCTAAAATACGCGATTTGAACAATATTTGCAAATTTAAATAAATACATTTAAGCTCAATTGGATATTTAGCTCAGATGCAGGTAAACTGAAATAACTAATAATTCATGTTATTTCCTTATGCACCTTGTAGCTTTAAAAATCCAGCTTGAACAAATAAATACATTTAAAAATACAGTTGCCTAAATGCTCGGTTCAAGGCTTTATTATCACCCCAAATTAAAAAATAAATTGGGAGCTTAGAGTTGGGAAAAACACTGGTCATCCTCACCCCCCCACTCCAAATATATTTCGTGCAACGCCCTTGGCAGGACATGAAGCGCGAATGAGAGAATCTAGAACCTTGATCAGGGAAGACAAACCCAATGGTAAGAAACCAATGGGAATACCTAGACGCAGATGGGAGGGTAGCGATAAGGCAGTATACCTAGACGCAGATGGGAGGGTAGCGATAAGGCAGTATACCTAGACGCAGATGGGAGGGTAGCGATAAGGCAGTATACCTAGAATCAGATTGGAGGGTAGCGATAAGGCAGTATATCTAGAGGCAGATGGGAGGGTAGCGATAAGGCAGTATACCTAGACGCAGATTGGAGGGTAGCGATAAGGCAGTATATCTAGAGGCAGATTGGAGGGTAGTGATAAGGCAATATATCTAGAGGCAGATGGGAGGGTAGCGATAAGGCAGTATACCTAGACGCAGATGGGAGGGTAGCGATAAGGCAGTATACCTAGAGGCAGAGGGGAGGGTAGCGATAAGGCAGTATATCTAGAATCAGATTGGAGGGTAGCGATAAGGCAATATATCTAGAGGCAGATGGGAGGTTAGTGATAATGCTGTGCCACACATGTGGAATCCAGTGAATCCAATATTTTGCCGAACAGTCATCATAGTTCCCCGAACTAAAAACATTTCCCGTCAGTTGTCGGTAATCTATCACACATAAAAGGGCACGAACATTCTCCTTATTTCGACTAGACACATCCGTGTCTAGGTCTGCAGGTAGTGTGTTGTGTTTACTGTGAACATGGAGAGGTCCAACGACTTGGTCCTGACATTTTTGGACATCTATGAAAAAGAGCCTGCCTTATGGGATCCAGCCCATAATCTATCACTTCAATACGAAAGTGTATATTCTTGTCAGACCCAATATTGACATATTTTATGGGTTTAAACTGACAAATGAGGACTTTAATATAAATGTGTTGACCTGAAGATGTGAAACCACAATTAAAATTACAATTTTTATTGTAGGTCAAAAGATTACTTCCTCCGTCTCTCTCCCTAGAAGCATCTCTGGAGCCGCTGGGGCCTTGGGGCCCATATTCGGGTGGGAGGCACTCCTTGATACCTTACCTGATAAGAAATACCCCAAACCCCAACCGGCCCTCCTAGCTCTCGAGATGCATAATTGGATCCGTCTCTTGGTGTTTTATTAATTTAAGAAAAAAACTCTTTAGTTTAGACAAAGTCTTTATTGAAGAAAATAGTTTTTTTTTATTTTTACCTAATTATTGCGCAATTTGCGCTTGGTTTGCTAGTTTACAAAAAAATAGGAATGAGATATATGATTTCTGGAAGAGTATTCATCAAAAAGTTAGCGTATATGGTTCTATTAACGACCTTAATAAGACAAAAAGCTTCTTTAATGGCAACGTTCAGAACATGTCTAAATATAGTAAAAGAAATTAGTAGTGGTGGCTTAGGTACAGATGATGTTTACAAGCAGTTTCCATTTCATCCTTCATTTTAAACACAAATGTTTGCCTTCCCGATCGAAAATTTCTTAACTCTGAGATTCGACAAATAGGTGCATGTGTGCTTGTCATTCGACAAACAGTTTGTCTAGTAGTTTGCGAATAGACGAACATCTAACATTTAGGGTTTAATGAGGAGGACTGGATAGAACTAGCTCAAGATAGGGATAGGGTGTAATAGAGGTGGAGTGGATATAGCTAGTTCAAAATAGGGATAGGGTGTAAGGAGGTGAACTGGATAGAACTAGCTCAAGATAGGGATAGGGTGTAATGTGGATAGAGCTAGCACAAGATAAGGATAGGTGGCGTACTTTTGTAAATGCAGAAATAAACTTTATAGTTCTTAACGCCTTAGAGCAAGCAAGTAAGTAATTCAAAATCATATGGCGTCATTGGTACTTTACTTTCAACAAGACTAGAAACAGGACAGTTATTTGTGTTATTTAACAAAATAATGACGAAAACTCACGTTTCAAGTATTTTCACACGCCAGTAGAACCATCTAACAAAATAAGGAAAGAAGAAAAACAACATTTCAAATATTTTCTTATCTCAGTAGAATCCTTTGGTTAATAATAACAATAATAATAATCTTGAATCCCAAAAATTCGGCAGCATCTTTTTCTCACCAATAAAAAATTCTACACCAAAACTATCTAAGGAAAGCTTGTTTTATATTGATCTAACAATATTTAATCATACAATGGCTAGCCTAGCACAACACGAGGCTCTATTTTGAAATAATTGCGCGTATTTCTGCCGTCCGTGGAAACACAACCATTGTAAACAATATATCTCCAAGCAGCGCTGCTCGAACCACTCGGGGAAATAGGCTCTAAGAGGTATATTATTACATAAAAAGCGTATATTTTCGAACGAGTCCTGGTCGAGTTCAACCAGTTGTTAGTTTGACCTGAAGCCGAGGGCACGGACCAGTTCTTCACCGGGGACCAAGGAGGATTTCATAACGACGTGCGGGTCTAGGTCGCAACCATCGGGCCATCGACCATTGCCAAACCATCGGCTGGGACCTCAAGGTCAACCCGTATCGTGGACTAAACGGCAGGGTCATATAGATTTATTTTGTCAATGACGAGACTGTAATCCAAGCTCAGTTAAAACTCGGGATGTTTTTTCTTAAAACTGTTTCACCACTTTATTTTCACGAAAATACGGGTAAGTTTCCTCCAAAATTATTTTATTTATAGCACTGCGGCTTACTAACCATTAAAACTATACGCTTATATAGCCTACTAATTACGCTAATGATTTTAGAGATTAGGAAGGCTATATTTAGAGGAAGTATTCCCACATTTGAGTGGAGGAAGAGTGAAAAACTATTTTGTAAAAACCACCCTCAATACACCCGAATGAGTTTCGAACCTCGGGCTCCCCATCATTGGCAGTCTAGCCTACAGCGAGAGTAGCACGTTAGACCACGCGGCCACCTAAGCGAGTGTCTGAATTCTATCTTCCTAGTACCTACTCCGTTAACGTAGCCCGGACGGGTAGTAGAATACAGTGATGGTTGTGGGGTGGACGGGGAGAGGCGGGGGGAGTAGCGTTTTGGAGCGTTACGAATTTTTCTGCCTGCTCCGCCCTTTTCTATGGTAGAATTTTCGTTGAAAGGGTATTTTAGTAAGACACAAACACATTTGTTTGCCGTCAACATTAATAACATTTTACTATATTATTATTGTTATTTTATAAGTATTGATAATATATATTTAAAGAGACAGCTGCGGATTGCGTGACTTGGACGTATGAATAAATAACTAAGCTACTCGCTGCTATTAAATTCGCCGAATGTAATAGTGCCGGTTGGTTAACTAGTTGTTCGCTCTCCCCAACGACTAAAGTTGAAGACCAGGCGACTTTACACTCTACTCGCTAGCTACAGTGGAATTATCACTTCTTTGGTCTTACATGACAGCTAGTAGAAGCTATCAGATGGTATCAGTAATGCCAACATTGTCTGAAAGAAACTTTTGTCAACATATTTGGATATAATTATTATCAACTAATTACTACTATTATTATCACTAAAAATATTACCAATCACTTTTAACAATACTTCCCCAAAGATTACTGTATAACTTTATTTTCCATAATCAAATTTATGAAAAAAAGTTTAGTAAATTCATTCTAGTTTTTCTTTTAACTCTTGTGGCAATTACAGGTTAAATAGAGCGTGAAATTTTACATTTAATGGTATTATATTCAGTTATTGATATTTTTATAGCTACCCTCGCATATCTTTAACATAGCTAAATGGTTTGTGCTAATAAAAGGGAATAAACATTCAAAATGTTTGTGAAATAATATAAAGTTTAAATTTTGTAAACACGAGTATTAATACAACTCGCCATCCAACCTGCAACAAGTTCCACTACGTCATCAACTGGTAGCATAGCTTCTATCCAGTGGCCATATTTGTTTTCAGCATATAGGGACACTTTTAACGTTCTCTTACTTTTAATAGTTAATTAGAATTAAACAGCAAAAGAAAACTTCATTACTAAACAACCAACCAAACGGTTAACCTCATAACCAAAATCTAACAATTTTAAATATACAATATAACAGTGAATTATCGTATAAAATACAGTTAATAAAACCACGTGCGTGAGTCAACGAGTTGAAGAACAAAATATTTTATAGTTGAGTACTATTGATTTGTATTTAGGCATGTCTATGCTACCGTTAGTAATTTTATCACAAATTTGAATAATACAGTGTCTTTTCTAATATTAATTCGGCTACTTCTTAATCTGTGTGTACTTTTGTGAATATTATTTCGGTGTGTGATCGTGTTATCCTTGGAAAATAAACGGTGATTTAGTGATCTTTGAATAATTATTTATATAATATAACATTAAAGAGTGCGATAAAAAAATAGCGTGTGTTTCTCAGTGATCGATATACATTATTAGAAAATTTAAGTGTATCGAGACTATTAACACATCTTTTAACCCCAAGATTGTGGTGTGTCGCCCTCAAGGCTAAACCTCGAGTTTTAGGATTTTTATAGTATTCCAAAAAAAAATCTGTGAAGTGTAATAAAAAAATACTTGCGAGTCTTTCACCAGTGCTGATTAAATAAATACCAAGCCAAGACTTCAAGTTAAAATTTATTGTAGTTTTATTAAAGACTTTGTTACAACTGTTTAAGAGTAGGCCTAGTGAATCTAATCCCGCACAGCGACGTTGATAAGTTTGTTTATTAACTGTCTTTTACAAATTCATTAATATAACAGTAATTTATTGAGATTTTCGTACAACATAATTCTCAAGTTTTCTCCTGGTTCTTTAATTTCATTTTACGTTGTCCATGATTATGATATTTTTATACCAAAACATGTCGGAAGAATATAAGTCAGCATCATTCTAATGGCTAATTTATCACAAGGAGTAATGGGACTGAACCAAGATAAGGCTTAGATTTTATACATAGCCATAA
Organism: Timema monikensis; assembly: GCA_902151445.1. Classification (NCBI taxonomy): domain Eukaryota; kingdom Metazoa; phylum Arthropoda; class Insecta; order Phasmatodea; family Timematidae; genus Timema; species Timema monikensis. Next base: position 35,933 of record CABFVZ010001545.1, on the reverse strand, counting down.
AATTAAAATTATTATATTCTTCAAAAACGTTGTAACAATAACATTTTCATTACTTTATTAAACTTCATTCGGAGATGCTAACCAACTAATTCAATTTTATTACCTAACTTACAGCACTGTTGATCTTTAAACTTTGTTTTTGTCCTTAATCTGTTGTATCCAAGTTTTGTAACTAAATTTTAATATGTCATATGTGTATTTTAGACTTGTCATCAACCCATGTTTTAATTCAATATTATATCAATTTATTGAAAATTTTTATAAACATTTTGTTCCGTATTAAAAGCAAAATATAATCAATATTTTGAATATTAAAAGTTACTTAATTCATCTACCAATTTTAAAATTATCTAATTCATTAAATTGAAAATCTATATATTTTGTTATAGCTATTCCTGAGTTTTCTATCTAAGTCTTAACCTTAACTATTACCACTCCTTACTTTAAACTACTTTAGAATGTTTTCTAAAATGTTGTAATAGTGTTAAAAAAGGTTTATTACAGTGGGTATTTTTCTAAGTGTAATACTACACATTCAGATTTTTCACATTTATAATGTTATTATAAATACTACTAACAAATAATTATTTGTAAAATAACAAAAAAAAATATTAGAAATTATTAATTTATAATAATAAAAACTAATATGGGATTAAATGCTAATTAAAAAAAATATTGTGGATAAAATAATAATTAATACTAGCCCTAACATCAACATATCAAGGTCAACAATAAATAAAAAATAAATAAAACAGTCATATATGTTTCTTGTATATAAATTATATTTTGACTGTTTGAAGTGACAGCTGCTAAACACATACTTTTGCAGATCATATTATTCGGCGTAGGGATACATAATTTGGTCTAGTTACTTTTCAAAGCTGTCCGCTGTCAGCTTTGAGCTGTCAGTCAGCACCAAATAAGCCATGGGGGAACTGTAGTTTGCCCTCTGGCTAGTAAAATCACCTTGTGTAATAAGTGGGGATAGTAAACTAGTAGTATTCAAAATGTCTAGAAAAGTGGTTCGTGCTGGAATTGTTGTTGTTGCACTTATAGTACGAGACAGACTTAAGGAGAAGTTGGTATGAAGAAAATAGGAAAATGAGAAGAATGTGGGTAAGGAACTGGATATCAAAACGTTAAAAATATGGTGGTAGATCCAATATACTTTACTGAAAGAATTGAAAGATGAATACCTTGTAGCTTACAGGAATATTTTGAGAATCAGTTCAATGATTTAATACAAATGATTGATGAACTGTTACAAAAAATGAGGATAGCCATCACAACTGCCACAAAACTATAGATAAAACCACGCTATTTAGCTACCGGTGATTCGCTCAAGTCGCTAGAATGTCTGTTTCGAGTTACTGAAAGTACAATATTGTTGCTATTCCACTTCCTTCCAGAAATTTAATTTTGATTAACAACGAACACAGCCTGCCAGAAACACCTCTACAGAGCGAGTGGGCGAGTTTGGTAGCTCGCGAGTTTACAAGCCAGCGAGTAGTTAGTGATCTTGCCCTGTGTGATTGATCCTGGGGTGGTCAGTCAGCTAGAACTGTTCTAGAGAATGGAGACGAAAGCGCCCTGTAAAGACAACACAGCTGAATGCCTGCCCTATTTTCCCATCAGACAATGCAGCTGTCACAGGGATCACGTTACTTGTCGAGTGTAGATGAACGGACCTGACTCGGAATTGAGTTAAGGACTGCCGTGTTCGGGCATCGACCCGTGCTTCATTAGATGCAGGTGCAGTGATCACATGTGTGGAGTATGGGGGGAATAAAGAGGAGAGGGAGGGAGAAAGATACAACAGAAGTTGTAAGAAATAAAAGATCATGCACATTCGACATGGTTTGCGTGTCTTCATTCCCAGCTAACGGAATAATTAGAACCCGCAGCGGTGCTCGCGCTGTCTAAGGCGTCAATCTCGTGTTGGACTGAATTGTCGGTGATAGGGGTGTAGGGGTTAAAAACCCGATATTGTGTATTAGAGGATTTCTTTAATTAATGGTCTCCCTCCGCGCAAATTTTGGTACATTTCCACTCAAATTCTATATTTATAATTTATATCCGTTAGCGTAATTAATGTATGCGTGTACTGGAGGTTGGGGTTTAAATCTCGGTTGAATGCATCGCTGGATGTTTTTCCGTCCTTTCTTTACGCTAACGCAGGTACATTTCTTCTGAGATACCCTCTTGCCTCTAAAATTAAGTACCTGTCTTTACGTCAACACTTCTCTATCCCTGCCTGTGTATTTTCCTTAACGGCAAAGAGAGGAGGATTTAGAATAAGGGTACCCACATTTGCACCTCAGTTCATATGACAGGAGTTTGAACCCCGACCTCCACGTCACCTGGACAAGATGATTGTGAGGTGTTTACCCGCGAGCGTGTCTTTGTCAGTAAGAAAAGGGGATAACAGATCAGGATGGCAGAGAAAGTGGTCAATTCTGCCGGTGGGCGAAACCTGTGTTTTACTCTCCACTGTAATAAGTGGGTGGGATGGTGGGCCCACCTCCCCTCGGCAAGGCCATTGTTTCATTCACGATCACGACCGCGATTAACCCGGTACGTGACTCGACACCTCGGATTCACCCGTTAAGAGAACCAGCGACACTCACCGGCCTCAGCAGTGCTCGGGATTGTTCGAACACTTTCTAAGAAGCCAGCCACTTGGTCTAGTGTTCAGCAACCCTGGCTACTGATTTAGACATCCCGGTCTCGATTCCCGGCGGTAACATAGATATTATTCCTGAAGGAAAATGGTTTATATGACCCGCTTTGGTGGCCACGTAGTCTAACACGCTAATCTCGCAGTAGACTAGAGAGTCAATAACGGGGAGATCGAGGTTCGAATCTTGGTTGGGTGTACTGTGGGTTGTTTTCCAAAATGCTTTTTCAATCTCCCTCCACGAAAATAAAGGTACACATCATCTAAATATAGCCTTCCTAATTTCTCGAAACCATTAGCGTAATTATTACATAAGCGAATAACCCAAATGGGTAGTAAGAGACAGTACTAAAAAAATAAATTGTTCCTATGGCTACCATGGTCTCGTTTTCAGGACAAAGACTTCTACTGACAACAGACAACAGACAACAGACAACTGACAACAACTTATCGAAGCCAAGTAACTACACCTGGATGATGTCCCAACCTAAAACTGTCACATAACCGCCACTGTCAGTAGAAAGGCAGGACTAGCTGATAAAAACCCTGGTGCCATACGCTAAGAAATAAAATAAAACTTCTTTAAGTCTCCGGTTCGAGTCTAAGAGGAATTGGATTATTTCCATGTTTAGGTGTCTTCATTATTCGCCGCCTATGTTTATAGAGCTTCCACACTTCTACCAGTTGAAGGTTAGGAGTTGTTGTGTTGGGTATTATTGTTATTATCAATCTGTCATAGCTATTAGTATAATTAAATACAGATATAAATAAAACAATACACACATTTCTTTTATTTACGTTAGTCAATTTAATTTCCCATTAGGTTTAAAATTTCCAAACACTTTGAACAGGGTGTCATGTTTGGTTTATTCCTTGTCACTGGCCTCCAGTAGAGGATTGTATTGTTTTGTAAACATCAACTTTACGTGAGAGAAAGCAAGGTTTCTATAGTTGAGGGTGGTAGAAACAGGATGAATGGTGAAATAGTAAATGGTGTCAACAACAGTTGACAAGAAAACACAGCAGTTGACAAGAAAACACAACCGTTTACAAGAAAACACAGCAGTGTGCTGTCTCAACAACTTCAGTAAGTGCGTAAACAAAGGCGCCTGTCTCGTACTGTCCATTTCTCAGGCGACAGGGAATACAGGGTACAAATCCCAGTTGGAATTAATGAGGGTGGTTTTTCCTCTAAATGGTTCATCACCCTCCCTCCACGCAAATTAGAAGACATTTGCCCCTCTTCGTCCTAATCTCACTATAGGAAAATGTGGGGGTTGGCTGCTTGGCTGGTAAGTAGGTAACAACACCGTTAGCAAAACAATCAATGATTTAGTTAAAAAACACAGAAGTTGTTTAAATTAAAATGTCTGTTATGAATAGTGAGTTAATCACTACATCACTAAATTAATAAAGAACATAGTCATTTATTTCGTATTATTATTATTATTATTTGGTCTGTCCAAAGACTTGTTCCTTCCTTCTGCCTCCTTCTTCAGCTCCCAGAATGTTCATCTTTCCTTCAAATCATCCATTACTTGAATCCTCTTTCTTCCTAAGCTTCTCTTTCCCTCAACCTTGCCTTCTATGACTTCATGCAGAAGACAGTTCCTCCTAAGGATGTGTAGGAATCAGTTTGCTTTGTACCGAAGAATCATACCCAAAATTGTTCTATTACCACCAAATCTTTTTATAACAAAGTTAACCCGCCTCAGTGGCGTAGTTGGCTAACGCGCTAGTCGTGTTGAGCTCGACTGCTGAGGACGGGGAGATCGAGGTTCGAATCTCGGTTGGATAAACTGGGGGTGGGTTTCACTCTCCCTCCACGCAAATGCGGGTTCACTGTAGTAAGACGCGGTGCTAAATAAATAAACATTTTTAAATTAAGAGAAAAAGTCCTGATTGAATTCCGTGACTAGCATGACAAATTTTAGAAAACTGTAGAAATTCCCGTAGATATAAAATTAAACTAAGCGTTTCTACTAAAGCCATATTTTATTTATTTTGGCTCACTAACTTTATTAATATATAAGCCGCAAAAATTACTGACCTTAACTTGCGTTACCTTCAGCCAACCTCAATATAAGAGGAAGTAAGAACAGTTTCGTTGGAGAGTATACACTCAAAAAATACCAGCCGAGCTTCTTGTGACGCGGTTAAGTTGACCGACAGTTGCTTGCAAAGAGTTCAGCTCCGGGGCTGGTTTTTGTGCGGGGGAAGGATTCCATTTGTAGTGAAAGGTGTCAGCTGCTTTGTCGTAATTATCCTCATGACTTGGGGCAAATAATGTGTACAGGACACTCAGACTAGGATGGCGCGGAAAATTATGTGTACAGGACACTCAAACTATGAAGCGAGTAAAATTACGTGTAAAGGACACTCAGACTAGGAAGGCGTGGAAAATTACGTGTACAGGACACTCATACTAGGATGATGCGGAAAAATACGTGTACAGGACACTCAGACTAAGATGACGCGGAAAATTACATGTAAAGGACACTCAGACTAGGATGATGCGGAAAATTACCTGTACAGGACACTCAGACTAGGATGATGCGGAAAATTACGTGTACAGGACACTCATACTAGGATGATGCGGAAAACTACGTGTACAGGACACTCAGACTAGGATGGCGCGGAAAAATACGTCTACAGGACACTCAAACTATGAAAGCGAGTAAAATTACGTGTAAAGGACACTCAGACTAGGAAGGCGTGGAAAATTACGTGTACAGGACACTCAGACTAGGATGATGCGGAAAATTACCTGTACATGACACTCAGACTAAGATGACGTGGAAAATTACGTGTACAGGACACTCAGACTAAGATGACGTGGAAAATTACGTGTACAGGACACTCAGACTAAGATGACGTGGAAAATTACGTGTACAGGACACTAAGACTAGGATGGTGCGGAAAATTACCTGTACAGGACACTCAGACTAGGATAGTACGGAAAATTACGTGTACATGACACTCAGACTAGGATGGCGCGGAAAATTACGTGTATAGATCACTCAAACTAGGATGGTGTGGAAAATTACATTCAGACGAAGAAGGCGCATTGTACTTGCACTTCGAATATTCACGGGGTATAAAGGCATTAAGAGTCGGCATTTCCATCGTGTGAACTTCGAAATGCTACCTACAAGCGATAACTAAACACAAATGGTGGTTAGGTCCATTTAGCCTCTGAGCCCTTGGGAGTGAGTGACAGCTACCTAGTTTGGTTTGATGGTGGGAAAGGGGGTTTGAGGGGTAAAATAGAGAACTGTGTTATATTTAAAAGTACTGTAATGTGTTTCAAGAGAAAGAGTTGGAAACACATTTTAAATGTATGTTTTTTTTTCACAAGCTAGCCTTTCAAATATTTGGAAAGGTTATTTATATTTTGTATTATTTACATTATATAAATTATCTAATTAAATATAATGTAAAATAAAACAACAGCTAGAAATAAGGCAGTCTTCAATGTAATAGAAACCAAATTTATTTGCTTAGCTTGGAAACAACCTACCTCAGTGGCGTGGTTGGCTAACGCGCTAAATTCGTGTTGAGCTAGACTGTCGAGGACGGGGAGATAGAGGTTCGAATCTCAGTCGGGTGAACTAGGGGAGTTTTCCCTAAATGGTTTTAAAATCTCCCTCCACACAAATGTGGGTTCACTTCCTCTAAATTCAACCATCTCCATTCCTAAGCCCATAGCGTAGTTAGTATTAAGCGTACAACCCGAATAGGTAGTAAGACGCGGTGCTGAATAATAAAAATCATTAAAAGCTTGGAAACAACGTTTATTTATGTTTTCCCTCCACTAAGTCTTCAAATATTGAACATGTAAATGTTTGTATTAATAGATACTCGCAACCAAGACGTAGTTAGCCCATGAGGCCAATATACCTATCCATTGCCACCTAATTTATAATTACATTTATTCATGTTTAGTTTGTTTTAAAAGTATTTAGTAATAATAATAATAATTATTAGTAATATACATTGTAGTAATAAGTATTTTTAATGGATAAGAATGTGTTTCTCTTTAATTTCCCTATCAAAATACTATATTATCTTAAAAACGTTTGTCACAATTTAATTCTGATCGTCAACAATCTATTGTTTTACACTTGAACCAAATTTAAGACTTTTTTTTTTTGTGTTTCACCATGTCTTAATACTTGGACCCATGCGTTTTAATCGAACTAATATTATAGGGATCAGTATGATGGAATTTAAATAAAATGCGCCAGCATTTGATCGTAGGAAGAGTAGGAAACTATTTATGAAAAAACCTTACCCCAACCGACCAGGATTAAAACCCTTAGTTCCCATTCACTTACAAACCATAGCATATGAATCTGACGTTTAGCCCGTGTGCCTATTTTCGCAAGTGAGATGAGTTGGTTTATCTTTTTAGCCATATAATATTATATTGAAACTCAAAACAATAAATAGGTAAACGGATTAACTTGACGTAATCTAGCAATACAACTAATATTGGTGTATGTGGATCAAGGTATGATTGCTGAGTGGTACAATCGCTCTAAGAGCCTACTTAATTACTGTATGGCATTAGGAAATCGAGAGTTCATTGCCCCCACTTACAAAAGTACGCCACCTATCCCTATCTTGATCTAGTTCTATCCAGTCCACCTCATTACATTGAGCTAGTTCTATCCAGTCCACCTCATTACACCCTATCTCTATCTTGAGCTAGTTCTATCCAGTCCACCTCATTACACCTTATCCCTATCTTGAGCTAGTTCTATCCAGTCCACCTCATTACACCATATCTCTTTTAAGTCCATTATGATGTTATTCTTCCATCTGTGTCTAGGTCTTCCCATTGGGTTTGCGAGTTAGTAACCTGAATAAAGTTCTAAATTATTTCATTAGCACTTATAGTCCTGCCCAACGTAATCTATAAGACTTGATTATCCTAAAAATGGCTTGTGATGAGTGCAGGGTATGTAACTCATCACTATGCAAACCCCTCCACTCCCCAGTAACCTCATCCCTTCTTGGATCAAACATATCTCTAAGCACCTTGTTTTAGGATACCCTAAATTTGTTTTCGTCATGGAAGCTAAGAGATCACGTTTCACACCCATACAGAACTGATAAAATAATTGTTTTGTATATTCTGAGCTTTACATTCCTTGACAGCTGGCAAGTTGTCATCAAGCTATTGACCAAATAAGAGCATGCATTTACCGACTGTATTCTTTTCCTAGATCCAATCTAATATCGTTATTGCTAGTTAAAATAGTTCCTAAGAACTTGTGAAATCAATAATAAAAACAGGTTTTGTAACGGTCCAGAACCATGTGTCCGACATAAACGTAATCCGGGTCCAACTTGCGCTGAGAACAAAACCTTCAGACATATATTGCGCAGATTGACGGCGGGAAAACGCGTTTCCATACAGGGATGTAACCAGATATCTACCATTAGGCGAGGAGGGGGAGGGACAATCTATTAAAATTATTATTTTCGTGTTATTTCCATTAAATGGGGGGTTTTAGAGGCACTTTTAACGTGTGGCTTGGTGTGCCATTTGAATATCGAGTCTTAGGTCTGGCGTTGAAACATAGACCACGCATTTCCTACATTTTAATTTCTTTCCTTGGCATGTTAGTAAAACTAGATTGGGATTTATTATTATTATTATTATTATTATTATTATTATTATTATTAGCACCGCGTCTTACTGCCCGTTCGGGCTATACGCACTTACGCTAATGTGTAATGGTAGGGTGGTTGTGAGATGAAATGGAGGACCTACAGTTTAACGTGGGATCCGAACCACGGTGGAGGCCTGGCATTCCCCAAATTCACAAGATGTCTTGTCAGAGGTGAAGGAAGGTTTTGGCAATCAAATAAATTTGTGCCGGAACCGAGGATTGAACCCCGGACCCCAGCTCAGAAGTTCGACACCTTACCCCTAGACCACCAGGTCACCGATTGGGATTTGAATGTAATAAAACAATAAAGCATCGCTGCCCGCCAAGTTACACAAACAATCCTGAGTTGCATATCCTAGTTTTATTTGTTCATTTATTTATTCCACAAATAATCACGCATGCTTATATTCGTTCCGTATCTTTCTGCCTGAAGACATTTCTCCTCCGATGATGGCTGTTGCCATGTGAGACTGTACGTGCTATAATATATGTATCAAGTAATACTAACCAGGCGACTAGCATGTGAGACTGTACGTGCTATAATATATGTATCAAGTAATACTAACCAGGCGACTAGCATGTGAGACTGTACGTGCTATAATATATGTATCAAGTAATACTAACCAGGCGACTAGCATGTGAGACTGTACGTGCTATAATATATGTATCAAGTAATACTAACCAGGCGACTAGCATGTGAGACTGTACGTGCTATAATATATGTATCAAGTAATACTAACCAGGCGACTAGCATGTGAGACTGTACGTGCTATAATATATGTATCAAGTAATACTAACCAGGCGACTAGCATGTGAGACTGTACGTGCTATAATATATGTATCAAGTAATACTAACCAGGCGACTAGCATGTGAGACTGTACGTGCTATAATATATGTATCAAGTAATACTAACCAGGCGACTAGCATGTGAGACTGTACGTGCTATAATATATGTATCAAGTAATACTAACCAGGCGACTAGCATGTGAGACTGTACGTGCTATAATATATGTATCAAGTAATACTAACCAGGCGACTAGCATGTGAGACTGTACGTGCTATAATATATGTATCAAGTAATACTAACCAGGAGACTTTTAGACTAACCGTTTCATTCGATGATAAAAGCATGAAACTTTGTGCACTTGTTACAGGCACTTAAAAGTTAATTTTATGAGCAGGCTACATTCTGTATCTCTACGGCGAGAACGACGGCTGCCAATATGAATTATCAGCTAAATATGTAGATATAATTCAACTAATATAGCTCGTAGAAGATTTATTTTTCTCCTTTAGCATGAATTAGTCGTCAAAACAATCAAATTTAGTGGTAGAAACGTCCGTAAGCAGAACAAACAATGAATAGAGAAATATAACGGTTGATTAATTACATCAGTAGCTAAGCTTGAGAGATCGGAATTATCAGGGGAGCTGAATTGTATCCATTCTGAATGGTAGCCATTCAGACATTTCTTAAACAAGCACCACAAATAAAATGTCTGATTTGTATCCATTATCATAATACCCACAAAATCCTGAATTGTATCCATTCTGAATGGTAGCCATTCAGACAGTTTTAAAATAAACGACTTTAACAAAAATCCTGATTTGTATCCACTGTAATTATTTGCATTATATCCACAAAATCCTGAATTGTAGCCATTCAGACATTTTCTTAATTACGCATTACAAATAAAAACTCTGATTTGTATCCATTTTTATAATGTCCACAAAATCCTGAATTGTATCCATTCTGAATGGTAGCCATTCAGACATTTTTTTAAACGAGCACCACAAATAAAAAGTCTGAATTGTATCCACTAGAAATATTTACATTATACCCACAGAATCCTGATTTGTATCCATTTAATTGCGGTACCACTTGTATGATAGATGGCAGCAGAAGAAACTCACCTCAACTCATTCCATGTTCACTAGAGAGCAGCACTTATTCTTAACTCATTTTGTGTTTACTAGAGATAGAGAGCAGCACTATCACTATTTTAATATATATAAAAGAAGAGAAATACTTATTGATGTTTCTTTTAAAATAATAATAAAAGGTACTTTACAAATAATTGAAGATTCTTTATTCAAATTGATTGACTTCCTTAAACAACAACATTTCAAACTGCTAATTTATGCTCTAAGAAATGAGGACTTAGGGTTATATTATTTTAACAATCTGTGTTTAAAGGTGGGAAATTGAACATTTAATTTAATGTTGGGTGCCAACAAATATTATGTTCCTGGCTGTGAAGATAATACATCTCGTTATCGGTTTCTCGTATACGCACTGAAAGTAATTTTATTGTTTCTTGTCGAATGGATGAGTACAAGAGGCTGAAGATTCTTTGGCTACTTTACGTTTACTTATCAGGTAAGATTTCCTAGTAAATTTCTAAGTTTTAAGATTTACATTACCGGTACCGACATTAACTCGGGGGCGGGGGGCTATACACATTAATCCTATAAGAAAAATATGTAGCCATTAACAAACTATTTTTGGTTAAGTTTATGTATAATTAATCAAAATGTTTGTGTTGCAATTGATAACTTTTCTCTAAATGTATTAATCTATCTAAAATTGTATTGTAATTTAATTTTCAGAGACTTGTTAGTTGGTTGATTAGTTTATTTATAAACAATTAAAAAGTTTATATTTATCAAATAACTTTATCAGATTCACTTCAATGGGCCTCTTTGTTATTAATACTACTTTTTTTCAAAATATACAGATAAGTTATATATACATGACAACCTTGCATATAGAAATAACGTTTTAAATGTTAAAATCCACCAAAACATTTATTTGAACTGAATTTTAATAGACTTGAAGGTTACTTGGCTTACTTTTTTTTTACTGCAAACATTTAAAGAGATTAATTTTATATTATTATGTTTAATTATAGGCCTAATATTCGTTTGTGTGTTTAATAAATAGGCCGATAAAATATGATTATTTAATCAAATAGTCCAAGAATATGGATGGCTTACATTTTTTATGTCTTACAATACATTATATAAGTCTTTGTTACAGAAAAAAATCATTTAAAAAAAATAATCGTATGAGCGTTATTGAGCCTACGTATATTCTAATACCTAACTTACATTACATTATACCACACACATTAGAAGGGCCTAGACCATATATAGTTTGGGTTTTTTCTAGGATTTTCTGAATAACCTTCAGAGGAGAACTCTTTCCTTGGGCTTAAAAACAGTGACATTTTTATAATATAATGAGAAATTTAATATTTTTTACCATTCATAGACACAAAGTAGGCAAATTTCCAATGATGGCAAAATTAATATTTTAAATAGTACCGATAGTTTGAAAAATAATATTTCAGGATCCCCAAATTTCATGAAAAATGTGTTGACGCCTGAATGGTTAAGTTTTGTTAGGTGGGTTCGTTTATAATATTAAAAATTATAACTATTGCTTATTAAATACTTTAAATACTTTGGTGCCATGTTGTGACATTCTTCGAATATTCATGTTATAAATAATGTTCATCTGTGATTGATGAGTTATTTGTTGATTTTTTTAAAATTATATAAGCCTCCCTAATTTACAATATTCATTTTGTTATCAATGGATATTTGTTTTTTTATGTGTGTAGAGAGGGCAAAAAATATAAGACAAGTTTATACAGTGACAAAGAAAAACAAGGAATCCCGCTCTCATTTTACTCGTACATTATCACTTTTAACCATAGTCTCAAGAATTCCCTTCAAAACACAAAATGAATTTTATTATCTAACAGCTAGAAGCAAAGATTTTTATTTTTTTACACTGCCCTCCTTCTCGTTTGACTTTAAGTGGAGGAATGGTTAGGCAGTTCTACTTATAGAGGGCATAATGATAAAGGGCTATGGATAAAATCATATTGTCTGGAGATGTAGCTGTTGAGGAGTGGTAAATATAAACACTTACGGGGTTTTTCAATCAAACTTAACAAAACTAGTACATAAAATGTAGGCCTGTGTTCAAGTTGAGTATGATAACCTATAACTTCAACTTCAACACCAACCCAGATAGACCTACATTATAAACTGATGAAATTATCTGTAGATAATAGGATATGACACTTTAAAACAAATCTATAAAGATTAAAAGCATATAGGCCCCCTAATTACAAAAATATTGTTTCTTTATTGCCATGCCCTATCTTAGATTTAAGTTACTTTAACCTTTGCATAGAGTAAGTGATAGTTTTCTGTGAGCATATAATATGGCGTCGTTAAAGTATCTACTGCTGTCAATTGTAATAATAATAGTATTTAAATACAAGATTGTCAACAAGATGATAGTAGGGTTTAAATATATATATATATATATATAACAATCACCTTAATCACAGATATATTCTGTAATGTTTTAAAAAATAAGTCGGAAAATCCGTGTTTAGATTTTAAAGTAATAAGACAATAATTTAAAATATTATATTTTTTATATTAATATAGAGATAGTGCTGCTCTCTAGTTACCTCGGAATGAGTTAAGGATAATTGCTGCTCTCTAGTAAACATGGAATGAGTTGAGTTGAGTTTCTTCTGCTGCCATCTATCAGACAAGTGGTACCGCAATTAAATGGATATAATTCAGGATTCTGTGGGTATAATTCAAATAATTACAGTGGATACAAATCAGGATTTTTGTTAAAGTCGTTTATTTTAAAACTCTCTGAATGGCTACAATTCAGGATTTTGTGGGTATTATGATAATGGATACAAATCAGACATTTTATTTGTGGTGCTTGTTTAAGAAATGTCTGAATGGCTACCATTCAGAATGGATACAATTCAGTCGTCTCGAATTATCTTTTAGTTACAGATATAGCCGCATTAAGTGTCAGATTCGTAAATTTGAAAAATTAAACCTCAACATGAAAATCTAAAGCGGAAAGCCTTTGTTAAACATTCGTAAATTTGAAAAATTGCACCTGGAAAAGAGAACCAAGTCATTTTTCAAATTAATGATTAAGATCAAACAACTAATTTAACGTCGAACGTTACCAGAAACGAATGGATATGCGAGATAAATGTGTACACAATTGGCAGTGTCGCCGCTAGAACAGTTACCGGATCTACTTTCACGTGAGTCGTGTTGAGCCCGACTGCTGAGGACAGGGAGATTGAGGTTCGAATCTCGGTCGGGTGAACTGGGGTGGTTTTTCCTAAATGGTTTTCCACTCTCCCTACACGCAAATGCGGGTTCATTTCCTTTAATTCCACCTTCCCAATTCCTAATCCATTAGCGTAATTAGTACTTAAGCGTATAACCCGAACGGGTAGTAAGACGCGGTGCTAAATAATAATAATAATAATAATAATACTTTCACGGGTTCATTCGTCAAGTCGTATGATCTGCAGATGTCACTTATCATATATATTATCAATACATATAAAATAATAATAACAATAGTATAGTAAAAGGTTATGAATGTTGATCACAACAACATGTTTATATTTTACGCCCAACTAAAATGTGTTTATGAGCGCAAATCCAGGGCTATATATTAGCCCTGCGCAAATCCCTGACAGCCAAATTGCTGCTTCTTTCTATGTGCTCTGTTATGTGCCTAAGTAGATCGGTGCAAGAAAGACATAGCTCAGTTTAAAAGCCATAATCATGGTGCTATTTATTAGTTTCGGTTAAAAGTGGTGTATTGTCATCTCAGTCAAGTGCCAGCTATAAAAATAAACACGTTTAGAACAACGGTAAAACTCCTAAACGTCAAATGGGAACAAGTCCAAATGTAAAATAATTATACAATCGTAGCCCTGTCCAGATATTGAAACAAGAATCAGTGAGACCGATTCAACTAAAGTCTTAAACACACAATCTTGATTATCTTTTGTCCCCCATCTCCGCATCTTGCTCCCTCTTTTAACCACCCACCTTCCTTCAACCACCCACACTCCTTTAACCACCCACCCTCCTTCATCTACCCATCCTCCTTCATCTACCCATCCTCCTTCAACCACCCACCCTCCTTCAATCACCCACCTTCCTTCAACCACCCACCCTCCTTCAACCACCCATCTTCCTTCATCCACCCACCCTCCTTCAATCACCCACCTTCCTTCAACCACCCACCTTCCTTCAACCACCTACCCTCCTTCAACCACCAACCCTCCTTCATCC
>CABFVZ010001545.1:0-21157 GCA_902151445.1 Timema monikensis | reverse complement strand
CCTCCTTCAACCACCCACCCTCCTTCAATCACCCACCCTCCTTCCTCTACCCACCCTCCTTCAACCACCCATCCTCCTTCATCCACCCACCCTCCTTCAACCACCCACCCTCCTTCATCCACCCATCCTCCTTCATCCACCCACCCTCCTTCAACCACCCACCCTCCTTCAATCACCCACCCTCCTTCCTCTACCCACCCTCCTTCAACCACCCATCCTCCTTCATCCACCCACCCTCCTTCAACCACCCACCCTCCTTCATCCACCCATCCTCCTTCATCCACCCACCCTCCTTCAACCACCCACCCTCCTTCAATCACCCACCCTCCTTCCTCTACCCACCCTCCTTCAACCACCCATCCTCCTTCATCCACCCACCCTCCTTCAACCACCCACCCTCCTTCATCCACCCATCCTCCTTCATCCACCCACCCTCCTTCAACCACCCACCCTCCTTCAATCACCCACCCTCCTTCCTCTACCCACCCTCCTTCAACCACCCATCCTCCTTCATCCACCCACCCTCCTTCAACCACCCACCCTCCTTCATCCACCCATCCTCCTTCATCCACCCACCCTCCTTCAACCACCCACCCTCCTTCACCTACTCACCCTCTTTTACCTGTATGGGAATCCCACATATGTTCATACTTTCTCAGCAGAGCTGAGGTAGGTAGAGAGAGTTTCAGGGGAAATGTATGCACATCCGTGTAAATAGATGGTGAGGCAACATAACAACCTCAATACAACCGACCGGAATTCGAACCCCGATCTACCCGTCATCAGCAGTTCAGTGTATTGTAAGGGTGATTATTTGACCTCCGAAGATCTGGAGTGACCGATTCATACTCGACAAGATCATATAGTTGTTTGTTTCCAATTTGATTCTCTCTCTCTCTCTCTCTCGATACCTCGGAGAGAGAAGTACTATGATCGTCAAAAAATCGAACTCAAAAAACGTCGACGTTTCACGTCATACTGAAACCAAAAAAGTTATTTTCGCGATGTCGTCCGTCTGTCCGTGTGTGTGTATTTTAGCCTAGAGCAAAAACCATTTTATTAATCAGGCTGAAACTTGGAATTTATTGTTTTCATGGGATTCGCCCGAGGTATTTTTGTAATTAGTTATGTAGCGCTCTGCGTGTATCGGCTTTTGCACGCTTTCTTGTCGACAGTATTAGTCTTCTACATCCAGTGCTCTAAGGTCACGAATATCATAACTAACTGTTAATCCAGTAGAAAAAAACACAAGAAAAACTAGAGGCATTTAAATATCTTAAACATCTCATCTCAAGAATTAAATCCTTTGAATGAAATACCGATAAAAAAATGGAATGTCGCATAAAGCTAAATTAGAAATACAACAACATAAAGATCTCAACGGTATTTGAAATACCTATACACCGAATATCTTGACAATCCTTAATATTATGAATAAAAGAACCAGCGCATATAAACAATAAAGCCTTAAACAAAGCATGAGTCAGAAGATGATAAAAAGCCTAACCCTAGTTGTCTTCCCTCACTCCAACTGAGCCTCAGTCTCCCCACTGGCCTTCTTCCCTCTGGTTTTCCTAGATACACTGCTTTATAATCACCTTCTCAATACATGCCCCGACTACTATTTAGATACAGAGATATGACACCAGTCATAGAGTAAACATTTTTATGTGTCCCATTTCTACTCGATATGTATAACAGTACACAAGTACCAAATAAATATAATAATATTTAGCACTGCGTCTTACTACCCGTTCGGGTTATACGCTTTAAGTACTAATTACGCTAGTGGGTTAGGAATTGGGAAGGTTAAATTAGAGGAAGTGAACCCGCATTTGCGTGGAGGGAGAGTGGAAAACCATTTAGGAGAAAAAACCTCAGTTCACCCGACCGAGATTCGAACCTCGATCTCCCTGTCCTCAGTAGTCGAGCTCAACACGACTAGCGCGTTAGCCAACTACGCCACCGAGGCGGGTAATAAATATTAAAAATCATTTACCCCTCCATCCACTATTTAGTTATCATTTAATTTTTGATAGAATCAGCTGTAATATGTTTATAAACTTTGATGAGACCTTATCTTTTTATGACTTTAATTTGCTTGTTTTGTTTGGTTTCTGGCGTACCGCCTGGAAAAGTTGTACATACCACCGGTGGTACCCGTACCACAGTTTGGTAGCCGCTGGCTTTGAGGGTACTTTACACAAGAAAAAAATTCCAATTTTGATCATATCTCCGCAACTATTAGAGATACGAAATAACTTATTATTATAAAGTTGTAGTACTATTCGAAATTAAAATCTTTTATTTTGGAATATGATAAAAGAGAGAGAAAGTCTGTGCAGTGCAACGTACTATTTTGTCAACTAATAGCCGGAAGGGGGACATGAGTGAGGAAAGTTGGGGAATGATTGGACTAGAAGATGCTGATAGCCGGTATTGCCACTGGTCTACATCTCCGCACTTGTTTGTGACGGGAAGTAGTAGTGCCGTTGTTGCCCGGAGGAGCGCTGGAGACAATATCCGGCCAAGGAAGGAGACAATGCGTCACGTCCGTCACATTGCGCTACTGGTCTAGCTTCTGGTTCACTATGTCATAGCTGACCTTCACACACACACATACACACACACACACTAGGTAACAGTGATTTACCGGCCACACGCATCTTACCGCGATTCTGTGTCAACCTCGGGAGGTCGGGGATTCAATTCAGGACGATCACACGGGGGTGTTTTTTATTTAACAAATAGGTTACCGTTCTCCTTCCACGCGAAGTAAGGGTATACTTCCACTATATTCTACCTTACTCATTAGTTACCCCATTAGTGTAGTAGTGCAGATAGCCCAGACTGGTCATTGCACACCCCTAACACTAGCCTTAGCCTAGTTCAAGAGGAGTGTGCTCTATTCTCCCTATTGCACACCCCTAACACTAGCCTCAGCCTAGTTCAAGAGGAGTTTGCTCTATTCTCCCTATAGCACACCCCTAACACTAGCCCCAGCCTAGTTCAAGAGGACTGTGCTCTATTCTCCCTATTTCACACCCCTAACACTAGCCCCAGCCTAATTCAAGAGGGGTGTGCTCTATTCTCCCTATTGCACACCCCTAACACTAGCCCCAGCCTAGTTCAAGAGGAGTGTGCTCTATTCTCACTATTGCACACCCCTAACACAAGCCCCAGCCTAGTTCAAGAGGAGTGTGCTCTATTCTCACTATTGCACACCCCTAACACAAACCTCAGCCTAGTTCAAGAGGCGTGTGCTCTATTCTCTCTATTGCACACCCCTAACACAAACCTCAGCCTAGTTCAAGAGGAGTGAGCTCTACTAGTCCAACCTAGTGCGCGTTTGACGATGTGCCTCATTAAAATTCAACTGCGGGAATTTTTGCTGCAACCCACATAAAAGTTTATATTTTCTGAACGAGAGGATTGAGATCTACATATATACCTACATAGTTTGGACTCGATCAAGCAGCATCTCGAAATCGTAAAACCTCCCAAAAATTGCGCTGAACAGTTGGTCTGTACTGTGTATGTTTGAATGAAAACACTCTACCGTTCAAAAATTGCAATAAAGCATTACAAATATTTTGATACTCACCTCGTTCGAACTTCTTTATTGAAATGTATCCCAATTGAATGATCAAGAACGGGACGTCTCTTAGAAAATGTAGTTCTATCAAAGGCAACTAAATAGAATTGTGCACTTTTGGCTTTGCCGAGTTATTTCTAAACTCGCATTTTGGCTCAGTGGGTCGTTGTTGCAATCTTGGTTATGGAATGTCGCTGTTTTGTGTCTGACTGGGTGTATTCAGTTACAAAATGCCTCTGGGGTACTCAACTTGTTCATGATTGTTTCTACTACACACGAGACGTAATTGGTTCCATCCCGGACCAGTTTGGCCGATATTACCCGTAGCCATCTTGATAGCAATCATCTTGCTTGGTCGGGATGAGATTAGTGAGCCAACTCACTCACACAGTTATTCAAATTAATGTTTTGTTACAGGATTAATACGGAGCTTTGAGGCCGCACTAATAGTGAGCCTATTTTTACCTGGTTTGTTTGGCTTGGTATCTTAACAATATTTAAATCCGAGCCGTTCTATGCTACTTTTGATATATCCTTTATTTTACAATGTATCTTTTTCTTATTTAAAGTATTATTACAAACAGGCTAAGCACCTAAATACTATCTTATCCTAATTCCCTATGTTAACCCCCCTACCCTTTACTAAGTTAACTAAATCTTCTTACTAAATAAAGGTTCATCGCCGGGATCTCTACTCTAAGCCCGATGGTGACTAGGGGGCTGCCAAACAACCGACTTTTCCCATCTTGACCCAGGAGGCCCAACTGCCTCAATCCCTTTCTCTTGTTGCCAAAAGAATGGATCAGCCAGCTTAGGGTTCTCTCCTGTGTCCGGGTGTTGTCACGTCTCAAAGTTTTTTTCTGCTGGTAAGTTGGTCCTTCAGGTTGTTAGGGCATCCCCAACCTCCCTCAGGACCTATCAGCCGAACTGGTCTTCCAGGTCCCAACTCATGTCCGTCACATTCCGGCTATTTATTGCCCCACCTCTCCGAGAGGTTGCTTATGTTATTACCTAGATTTCAACCCCTCTACTTATTC
Organism: Timema monikensis; assembly: GCA_902151445.1. Classification (NCBI taxonomy): domain Eukaryota; kingdom Metazoa; phylum Arthropoda; class Insecta; order Phasmatodea; family Timematidae; genus Timema; species Timema monikensis. Next base: position 16,525 of record CABFVZ010001545.1, on the reverse strand, counting down.
CAAAATATCCACTGCTGAGTACCACTGGTGTCGGTCTCAGTGTCACTCACTGTGTCATCGTCATCATTGTCACTGTCATCATTTATGTTTTGTAGTTCTTGTCTGTCTAGTCTTGGTTTGCTATCTCTAGCTTCGTTCAGTGCTGTCAGGTAATCGTTCCTAGCTTTGTTTGATTCTTCCGATGCGATAGCGTCCAGGAGTTTCCACATAACTGGGTCTCTCAAAATGTGTCCTACATGTCTTCCTTGTATTCCCAGTTGGAAGGGTCTTCTGACCTCTTGGGTTTGAACACATTCCAATTCTACATGTTCTGGCGTTCCCTCCTGTCCACAGACACTCTCACTCGAGTCAATCGATCCCTGTTTTCTTAAGGATGCTGGATATGATCCTTTCCCAGCTATAAAGTGGACCAGACCCCGGGACGGTTCTAGGGGTCCATTCTCAAGTCTTTCCCCAACATTCGGAAACAGTTGAAATGTTCGCCTCCCAGTTTCGCTTTCCTCCCAGCGTCTCTGCCACTGTGCTAACAGTGTCACTTCTTCCTCCCCAGCATTGTTGACTTCCAGGAAGGTTAGCATCCTCACTTTTTTCAGCTTATTTTTCTTCAACCCATATCTGACTCCTTTTTTCCTTATCAGGAGATCCAACCTCCACACACCCAGGGTGACGATCCCTGAGGGGTCATCAGGACTCCATAGCCAAAAATGAAGAGTAATATTGTTTGGTGGTACGTCTTGATTATCCGCATAGGTAAGTGTAATCTCCGCTTATATTGTTGGTCTTGTTCATAACCTTTTAGGCTTTGCCCACCACCACCTCCTCCAAATGAGCCATCAAGTTCCTGTTCTCGTCCAGTGTGACTCCCACGTAACTGACCGGATGGCTTCACCTGATTACCTTGCCATCAATCTTAATGCTAGGATTCCGAATTATCTTGCCCCTAAACAACCTTAACATCGTCTTCATTGGTGCCATCTTCAGTTTGACACTTATACATCAGGTGTCTAGACCCTCTTTTCTTCTATGTTCTTTCTAGAGCCACCTTCCACAGTTATCAGATGGCAGTTTGCAAATGAGACTACTCCATTTGTCTTGGGGAATGTCTCCAACATCGATAATCCGGGTTATAATCCGATGTCCCAAAAGAATGGTCTACAGACCGATCCTTAAGGACAACCTTTAGTTAGTACCTTCTGAACCTTTGCTCTTGGGAATCTCAGCGTAGCATATCTGTTCCTACAGTAATCCTTGAAGCTCTTGTAAAGGGTTCCTGGACACTGCAAATCCCTCAGACTTTTAAATAATGCCGGCCACCACAGGTTGTCAAAGGCCCCTGAGATGTCCACAAAGATACCTAGCACATACTTCTCTGTAATGGAGTCAATCAGCTCCATTGCCCTACAGATAGTATCCTCTGTAGACTTTCCCCTTCTGAAGCCATACTACTGCTGGTGCATACCTATAATCTTCCTATGCCTAAGCAGGCGTTCACATAGAATTTTTTCTTGAACCTTCCCCAGTGTATCTATCAGGCAGATTGGTCTTTATGACTTCGGAAGTTGCGGGTCTTTGTCCTCACCTTTGCTAAGCACGATCACCTCGCTCTGCTCCCAGATGTTCGGGATTCTGACTTGAGCGAGGCATTCGTTTAATAGCCCAGCAAGATAGGTAGCTATGCGATCCACTGTCTTTTGAAGCATCTCGAATTTTATCCCGTCCAGACCAGGCGCTTTCTTTTTACCCATTTTGACAATGGTGCTGATCCCCTCCTCCGGATTTGTTGGTTCCAATAGCTCATCATTTCTATATTCATCTCTTACAATTTTCTCCTTCTTGATTCTTACTGTTCTGTTTCTCCCTACTCCTCGTCATCAGGCAACAACGTATACATTAGAAGTTCCGAATTCTCCTCCCAGCAGGTGATTATACTGCCGTCAGCTCTTTTAAGGGTGGACATCATTGCCTGTGGCTATCCTGAAGGGGATGCCCCACGGTCTCTGCTGTAGGTCTTCTTTAACATATCTTTCCCAGACGTTCCTCTTTTATTCAGTTAGTCCATTCTCAAATGCCCTTTTTCTTGCTATATAAACTTCTAATAGGGCTACTCGACCTACTGGGTCTCTACACCTTTGATACCTTCTACGGGCCCTTCTTGCCCTTGTCCGTAGGCTCTGCAATCTATCGTTCCATGGTTTATTTACAATAGTGAGATCTAATCACTCCTGGATTTTAATTAATAGCAATCTCATAAGTGTTTGGATAGTGTTCAAACTAAACTTTTCAATGATCCTGAGTATGGCTGAGGCCTAAATTATTGATATTATTACTGTATGTATTGTATGTAGGCCATATTTATATAATATGTACGTATTCTTGTCAGACACCTTAGCTCAGTCAGTAGCGTGTCTGTCCATTGAGGTAAGGGTCCTGGGTTCGATTCCCGGCATGGCCGAAAAATATATAATTGGTGAAAAGTGGATTTCCTCTTTCTCAGTAATGAATTAATTGAAGGGGGATGAGGGGATTGGATGTTTGAATTTAAGTTAGATTATAAGTCATGTGCTCATATAATAAGTCGGTTCATAAAGTGAAAGTTAAATACCTCAAATAACAAAATAACAAAATCTTGTATATATACAAATATATTAAATGATTTCAAATTCCTGGCAGTTGAAATTACGATAGAACGGCTTAGCCTATTTTGACTAATGAACACTCATTTAAGTGTTAAGGATCAGGATGTTGGCAAAAATAGTAGTTTCCAACAAAAACAAGATTTCCCTAGAGAATGTGTCATCTGTTCCTCCTGTGTGCGCAGTGGCTCTACTGTACAATCATTCTTTGCTTACGCGATTAGAGCCCCTATCTTCCGGTCATCAGCAGTCCAGTGAATTGTGGGAGTAACGCCATTTACTGCTGGACCACCGAGGTGGGTTGATGCTACTCTGTTTATTTAATCATTAAATTACCCGCTTCAATGGTCGAGTGGTCTAGGCCAGGGGTCAATATTGTGATAATCTTCAGTCAATCTCGCGGTAATCTTCAGTTGTTATTGTGGCAACCTTCAGTCGGTCTCACGGTAATCTTAAGTTTATATTGTGGTAATCTTCAGTCAGTCTCGCGTTAATCTTCAGTTGATATTGTGGCAACCTTCAGTTGGTCTCGCGGTAATCTTCAGTTGATATTGCGGCAACCTTCAATCGATCTCACGGTAATCTTCAGTTGATATTGCGGCAATCGTTAATCTATCCCGTAAGAAAGCTACATTTTCATTTAAAGTTGATATTTGAGTCTTCTAAACTTGCAAATATATCAACTATTTTCTAATAATATTTTAGTATGACCAGGATAACAATGATAATTCATAATCGGTTATGTTATAAAAATATATATATAATTTAATGTGAAAATATACATTTTATCTATTATTATGTATTTTTTCTATAAAGGGGTTACATAATCATTTGAGGAATGATTGCATTTAGGGAATAAATATAAGATGTGTAGACAAAAAGAAGCAAAAGTAGAGTGAATAGAAGATGGTTGATCGCGCGACCTTTGATATGTTTATTTAGGTCGATCGGGGTCAAAAAAATGTTCCGGACCCCTGTTATATGCCCTAAGGCGTCACTCTCGCAAGAGACTGGACTGCTGATGGAGGGAATATCGGAGTTCGAATACCGGTTGGCTGTATAGAAGGTGCTCTTTCAATGGTTTAACACGACTTCTATCCCCACGCAAATTCGAATACACTTTCTTTAAAATTCAACCTTCTTTTTACTTCGAACATTAGTGTAGTTAATACATAATATGCGTATCATCCGAACGGGTGGTAAGACGTGGTTATAAAACGTATATCTGAGGTTACAAATCTGGTAAGGAGGAATTATTTAAAAGCTTGTAAGGTTCCCTCTCAGACAGAGGAGTTTCCAGCAAGTAGGTTTCCGGTGTAGCGAACTACCACAAGATGGAATGTCCGGTGCGAAGCAACCAGTGGCGTGTGTGAATACATTCCCCCAGGGGTAAACACCTCATTACACCAGCCGGTCCAAATCAGTCTCACTGCAATGGATACTTATTAGGAAGGGTCAGGGTTTCTCTATCCTTGTTCATACAATTTGTGGCGGTGAGCGATACGTGAGATTCAGACTCTGCAATTACCTCACAGACTGATAATTACACGAGGTCTCGTTTGCGTCCTCCCCTGAATGTAACTAATTATATAGTTTATATATTGCTGGGGTTTTTCAGGAGCTTAAAAAACTGTTGGGTTATTAGCACTGGTGACCTCCTATATGTAGTGGATACCAAGCCTCTTGTAACACCAACAACATGACGCTCTCCACCACTTAGCTATCCTTACTCTCTTGATGCTCGCTGTAAGTTGCGGGAAGAGTTGGTAACACTGGTTGTGTGGCGGACTCTGAGCCGAGGTAGCCTGGGTTCGATGTTACACCAGAACTACTGCAGTGGGCATGTTCTATTATTTGTATTATTTACTATCCCGTACCCGTTCGGGCTATACTCACATTTATATTAGTCTACTCTAATGTGGTGCACCCACTTCAATGGTTGCGTGGTCTAAGGCGTCACTCTTGCAATCGACTAGGACTGCTGATGACTGGAAGATCGGAGTTCGAATACCAGCTGGGTGTAGACTACTGAGGGTATTTTTTCCTAAATTGGTTTTTCACTCTTCCATTTCCCACACACAAAATTGGTACGGCCTGTTTGCCCTAAAGGTATTAGTCTTACCTCGACTGGTTACACTATGGCCCTATCTTATAACCTGCACCATAGTGGAACCAAGTAAGGTAGCAGTCTTAACTCGACTGGTTACACTATGGCCCTATCTTATAACTTGCACCATATTGGAACTAAGCAAGGTATTTGTCTTACCTTGACTGATTGCATTATGGCCCAATCTTATAACCTGCAACATAGTGGAACCAATCAAGGTAAGTTTGCTATCTTTAAGGATAGTCGTAGTAGGCCTAGTTTATTCCTCACGTCTTGATTTAAAGGTCTAGCTATCGCTGCAATGTTTAATTTGCATGCCGGCCCCCTTGAAGTTAATACTGGTTGTATTTGTGTATCAAACTCCCCCTTCTCCTCATAAGCGCCTGCATCCTGGACAACCTCCAAGATTGTTGCAGGTGGGGTCATGACGACCCGGTATTCACCTGCAGAGCTCCCTCCACGTTATTGAGCAACAATCCACTGACGTACCTCCCAGCCTCGAGCCAAGACAGGACCGATTGGCCTACTCGGATATTTCGTTTTTGATCCCGTTAATTCGTTGCGCATTCGGTGGCGGCATCTGTGAACCTTGTCACGTCGTCCACCGCTCCGTGTGGACGATATAACGATATAATATCATCGGACGGTCACTCCATTTGGCACGGGGTGGGCAGCCATCCAGACAGAGGGACGGGATATCAAGTTCGTGAGCCACAAACACACCACGTATTGATAGAGCAAGAGTGATATGTAGGTTGTTGGGTAGTTAGGCAGTTAGGTAAGTAGTTAGACAATTAGGTAAGTAAATAGATTGATATATAAAATAGATAAATATGTAGGTATATTGATAACATTATTAGGTGGGTGTATATATATATATATTGAGCGAAAGATAAATATAAGTAGACACATAGATAGAAAGATAGGTAATTAAATAAATGAATGGATAGAAAGGTAGTTAGGTAAACAGATAGATGGATAGGTGGATAGTCAGGTAGATCTTCAAGGTCAAGCTCTTATATTCAAGCTATTTAAATACACCATAGTTAATAGGATTAAAATAATCATTCATAAAGTAAAACCCAATAAATAAAATTTAAAATCATTATACTGATACGATGAATTTAATTTAGATAATTTAATTAAATCAATATAAATTCATTGTACACATAAATTTTCTAATCAAACCGAAATATTATGTTTTTAACAATATAAAACCCCGTGTATAAAGATTGATGAATCAAATTATAAGTTCTAATTAAAGGTATAAATTATATTGAACCAATAAATCAAACCGATTTATAATAAATTAATGAACGTAAAATACCGTTTAAATAATTAAATAAATAACCAAATCAACCCCCTTATAATATACAAACTGTAATTGAATATATATATTCTAGTTATTTGTCTATATATTTAATGTATATATATATATATGCATACATTAAATATATAGACAAATAACTAAATGATAAATTAGTAGGTAGATAGATGTACAAATATATAGCTATATCGATGTTTAGGTAGATACATGGATGTGTATAATTGGATAGACAAACATATTATACTTATAAATAAAATTCCTAGTAACGAAGACTTGCGCTTTGTAAAAACAAAACAGTTCCAATTGAGATAAAATACCTGGAATCACGTTTCATGGAAAAACATGTAATTTATGGTTTATTTTATTATATCAAAGACTATAAAGTATAATCAAACGTGCCTTTTTAAACAGCAACTAAATAAAACTCCTTATAAACTCTTGTGTTAAGTAAACCCTTCATTTCATTATTGTTGTCGAGCACAATATAATATTCTATCGTCACGAATGTGCAATTAATCAAAAGCAGGGTACAAAGAACTCACCAATATGTTAAACGTGTTTTTTTGTAATGTACTCCGTCTTTGTCGGTTAATATGGTCGACTACAAAGGAAAAGAGATGGAAATAATCACATGGCGTATTTATTTCGCAAGTTATTAAACTTGTTCGAACAGCGACCGTGGAACGTGATTGGTTCGGGAAGGTTTAAAGGAGAACATTCTTGTTCATATTATTCGCGTGAATAAGTGAGCAAATAATGGGAAGATTAGGTTACAATCTAATTTCCATAAGAAAGGCCCTTTTTATAAATACAAACACTGCGCCCCAGCGAGAAAGGTGACACAACTCAAAAAAATCATTTTTCATCAGAATGAAAAAACGTAACTAATAAAAAGTTGTATCAAAATGGCGAGGTCATTTAACATTAGAAAAAAGTCTCAAAGACAATAAAGTGGACTATACTTTTATTAAATTTACTCTTGATGTTTCGATCATTTCTTGTCATGGTGACGTCACATGCGTGATTAAAGGGGAAAACTTTGAGTTGCTGATAATAGTTAGTGTTTATTTTATTTGAGACTCTTTTAACTTTTGTTGTTTCAAAATGTTTTGAGTTTTTTTCAACAAACGTAGACTTCAGTGTTTCAATACAAGTGACTCTGTTCTTAGTTAAATGAGTGATAGATCGGATAAGAGGAAAGTGACATACCTACCCTCTGGCTTTGTAATGAGAGAAGTGACGTTTTTACTGGAGGGGGAGGTTAACTTCGGGATTCTCCCTGTGTGCGCCCATTTTTGAGTTGGGTCACTTTTCTTCCCAGGGGCGACTTTTTTTTAGTCAACATTGATAAGATTTTACTATGTTATTATTGTTATTTTATAAACGTTGATAATAGGCCTATCTACCAAAAGTGACAGCTGCAGATCACATGACTTGACGTATGAATATTATATGAAAGTAGACCTAGTAACTTTTCTAATTATCAAAGAAGGCCTTTCACATGAAAATTTGACTGTGACGATGTAATAGAGAAGCTTTTCTAAGGTTGTGCTAAAGTATTGACTTATTATCCCGTCTCACGGCTGGTTAACCGTATGTTAGGTACAATATCCCGTCTCACGGCTGGTTAACCGTATGTTAGGTACAATATCCCGTCTCACGGCTGGTTAACCGTATGTTAGGTACAATATCCCGTCTCACGGCTGGTTAACCGGGACGTTAGGTATAAGACTTCCTCTCACGGCTGGTTAACTGGGATTTTAGGTACAAGACTTCCTCTCACGGCGGGTTAACCGTATGCTAGGTACAAGACCCCGCTCGACCCAGAATTCATATCTAGGCGCGAATTATTCTTTTGCTCGGAGCTGACCATAGCAACAGTTGCTCACCACAGCCATGGATTTGGATTGCTACAAGCCCAATATATTGGTTTGGCCAGTTCACCGAGCTTGTTTAGGATTCAGAGATGAGGAGGTTAGTCTAGATTAAATGCGCCTGCACTAGCTTGGAAAGAGGATGGGAAAGATATCGTGATAAGCCATACGTAGAAAAATTAAATCAACATATCCATCCTAGATTCAAGCCTTGACCTCCACGTATTTTGTGAGCCTGACACCTTAGACCTTGATGAGCAACCGAGAAGTAATTGGTTTCAGTAATTACACTTGTTATCACTATTGAACTTACAACAGTTTTAAAGACACAGTTTGGAAGTGAACCTTTTTTTGTGTTTTTTAAATTGAAAACAAGGTTGAGTCAACAAGTCTCCCCTAAGAGCCTTAGGAACTAATTGCAATCGTTAAAAACAACCCACTTTAAGTGTTTGTCTTGAAGGATGACCTTGAGTTTTTAGGTTAAGAGAACATACACATATGGAGCTGTGTGTATCTATTCAAGACTTCACAAACAGCCGTTTAAAATCGCTTTTAAAATAAAATGTCAGGAAACGCTTAGCAATTAAACTTGAAGAAGAAGAAAAACAAGAAGATTGTAGTTTGAACCATTTTTAAAATTGAATGTGTACTTTGAAAAAGGAATTAAGTCTGCTGTTAGTTCTGAAATATTTAAAAAAACTTAATAAATAATTATTATCATATTTTAAAGTTTTTTTAAGGGATTGTTAATTTGAATATATTATAGAAGACACTCGCGCTTTAAAAAAAAAGATTTATAAGAAAATCTACGTAAAATAACAAACAAATGAATTTACGAGACTCGTCCGTTTTTCAAACTTGTTTTAGTACTTGTTCAGACTATACGCCTATGAATTAATAACGCTAATGTGTCAGGAATGTGGAAGAATGAATTTAGAGATATTGTGTTTGTATTTGCATGGCAAGAGCGTCGACAACCATTTCGGTAAATTCACCCTCAGTACACCCGAACGGGCTTCGAACCCCAATCTCCCTGTCATTGACAGTTTAGTCTAACACGGGAATGATGCCTTAGAACATACGGCCACCGAAGCAGGCTTTAATTTTTTTAAAGGAGTTTGTACATAAACATTTAATCAATTTATTGACAGATGGGTGTTTTACTAACTCTTTTAAGTCTAAAATATTATTTGTATTTATCTTATAAAGTGTAGGCGTATTTACTTTCAATGTTTATCTGTGATTATTACCGGTACATATTTATCTTTGTGATTAATGTGTGCTGTCTTTATTTCTTAAGACACAATTTTTCCTTCTACTTTCACGTCTTTTTGTAAAATAATTTATACTCACTTCATGATTTGTGTCATTACTAAAATAATCCATTTTGATGTTTACTGGATGCCATAAGTTTGTAAATGGAAATGGCGCCAAATAATTAGAAAAAAGATTAACTATAGATGTGTTCTCAAAATGTGTATTATTCCTTAACAGAATTGTCTCTTACCTTTTAGAATATGGAGCCACTGACAACTAATTTTCCTAAAAAATGTGACTTTCCCCCTTATTTTCAACTGACTGACTGGATTCAACCATAATCTGGGCGAACAAAGCTACCCTGTTCGGTTAAAATCTAAGTTGAGAACTCATGAGTTAGAACTGTTTTCTTTTTATTGTAGTGCATGTTACAAACTCACTAAACAACGTTGTACTTGATAACATTTTACTTTATAGCGACCCCTTTGAGAGAGGATGCTGAGGATGCTGTGATGGTAAAAAATAAATCATCGCCTCCCCCCGGACAGTTGATTTTCGCGATACCGTATGTCTGGTCTTGACACGAAACCATTTTACCGATCACGCTAAAACTTAATATCCTGGGATTTCATGGGGTTCTCCAGTGAGATCTTTGGAATTATTTATCTGATTCCGAAATTAAGGGTAGTTTACCTAAGGGTGGAAACAAAAGAAAACCATTTTCTAGAAATGAGATCTAAACATTTTGATTAAAGTTCGTATCTAGGAATTATTTAAAGTCATAAACAAAATGGTGCACCTCATTTTTCCGAAAAAATGACCCGGATGGTACTTTTTACATTACCAGATATCTCTGATTTTGATGATATCTCCGCAACTATTTGATATATAAAATAACCTATAATTGAAAAGTTGTAGAACTATTTACAATTATTAAAAAACCGTCGCGCTAATCTTGTGTTGGACTAGACTGCTGAAGACGGGGAGATTGGGGTTCGATCCCAGTTGGGTGCACTGAGGGTGGTTTTTCTTAAATTGTTTTTCACGCTCTTTCCACGCAAATGTGGATGCACTTCATATCAATCAAACCTTCCTAATCCCTAACACATTAGTGTAATTAGTACAAAGGTGTATAACCCGAACGGGCAGTAAGAGGCGTTGCTAAAAATAATAAAAATACTTGTATTTGAAATTTATTTATAAAATCAATATTTTCCGAGCTATAAACAAATATATTTGTTTAAATTGAGGTCTGGGAAATTTTTTTTTTTTATGTTCTTCGGTGAACAAAGATACTCCTCTTTTCTCCATATGTTTCTGTAAGAGTATATATTATTTCATGTACGCTATGCAGTGGAATTTAATGCTCTTTCTTATTTTACGTTTCTGCAACAAAGTATATTTGTATTTTTTCCACATATCTTACTAGCTAGTTGACTGATGAACCAAGTGAGCAACAGAAATATATCCCAGACCCAACAGACAACTACAATATTACATTTTTATCCCCACCGAAGGTCACGTGGACTGAATGTCAGGCTCATATTGTCTGGTTGTCCAGTAACTGGGTGGGTCAGGGTTCGAATACAAGCTAGGATATACTGAGGGCTGCTTTTCTTAAATGGTTTTTAGACTCTCTTTTTTTTTACGCAAATACTGGTACATTTACTTTGACTCCTACATTTCTCATCCCTACCTCGTCAGAACAGAAAGACGTAGAAGAAGAAAAATATTAAATATCATGAAGTATGTTCTGAAATATCTACAACGATAATTTTAAAACTTCTTCAAATGACGGCACATTGAACAAGGCACTAAAATTATCAAGGCACACAATAAGTTTTTGTAAGAAAAGAATGTTACATTTAAAAACCGAGTATTCAGATTGTGTTTAAAAGTTCAATAACGAAATTAACTAACATAAAGTTTTTGTTTTTAAATGGTTCGGGTAGTGAGAGCTAAATATTAGGCCCCCTCACCCCATAAAGGTTCAGGTCTTACCACCCATTCGAGATATCCACATACTTAGACTGTTGGGGTAGGGACAAGAAAGACAAAGTTTAGAGGAAGAATATCTTCATTTGCATGCAAGAATAAAATAATTTATGCAAGCTCACTACATCCACCGTGATTCAAACCAAGAACTTCTGTTACAGCCAAGCCAAACTAAATGAGCCTGACTTTTAGACCACGCGCTCATCAATGCTAATCATGCTAAAGTGAATACGAATAAGCAAAGAATTCATTTGTGAAACAATATGGCGCACATAAATCCCCGTTTTTAAATTTTCAATCTATTCGTTGCGGCATTCCTGGCGATGTGGGTTGGTCCGTTTAGTATGCAGCGCGTTAAGCACATCTATTTGGCGGCCACCGGTCCAACTACTGTTTAGACAGCTCCGTTTGACGGTTGTGCCAACACTGCCTGGCTACAAGGGACGTAACTACATGAGAGCCTCATGACTTGGAGACAATGCACGAGTTTGTCAGGTCAAGAGTGAACGCTCTATCTTGGGTAAGAATCTGCACCCATAGCTCAGTGGAGAGGGTGCTACCAGTATTAGTGGTGGGTAAGAGATCTGCACCCATAGCTCAGTGGAGAGGGTGCTACCAATATTAGTGGTGGGTAAGAGATCTGCACCCATAGCTCAATGGAGAGGGTGTTACCAGTATTAGTGGTGGGTAAGAGATCTGCCCCATAGCTCAGTGGACAAGATGCTCCCGTTGACTGCCTCTGTGGTCTGGTGGTCAGAGCTCCTGGCTACCGATCCAGAGGTCTCGGGTTTGATCCCAGTGCTTACAGATATTCTGTGAAGCTGTGGATATGGAACGGGGATAACTCAACCTCGTGAGGACAAATGAGGATACTTGAATAAATAAGTAGAGGCTCCAGTCTAAAAAACAGAGATTAACGGCCAGAGGGCTCGTTGTGCTGAGTATGTATGACACCTTATATCCACAGAAATTGGAACTATCTTCGCTAACAGACAGTGGCCACTGGGTTGATAAGACTCGATCGCGGGATGGAGTTATTTTTACTTCCAATCTGCTTTTGGCGTATTTTAATCACGCCATTGGTGTTAAGGATGATATGGATAGAGTTAATAGGGATTGTACCCGCATTTGCATGAATATAGTTGAGAAACCATCGAGGAAAAAATCACTCTCACTACACCTTAGTTGGGATTCAAACCTTGGCCTCCCGATCATTGACGTGACCCTTGATGCGGGTGACTCTAGTTCGATCAAAGGCTAGGTCAAAACGTGGTAATCTTACAATTATTTGATGTCTCAGATTAATTTAGTTTTCAAACATTAACATATCTCTAGGACAGACACAACACCCAGTCCCCCAACCATTACCATGAACTGAGGAAGCCCGCAACTGTACCAAAGATATTTTTTCCGATCTTGTCAGGAATTGAGCCTGAGACCCTTGTCTCGGTAGCTACAGTCCAATTTGTTTCTTAGGACAGCGTCTTACTACCCTTTCGGGCTATACACTTGTGTACTAACTACGACAATAGTTTTAAGGATTAAAAAGGTTTTATTTAGAGGAAGTATACCCGCATTTTAGGGGAGGAAGAGTGGAAAACCATGTTCTAAAGAACACCCTCAATACACTCGACCGAGATTCGAACCATGATCTCCCCGTCATCATCAGTCTAGTCTACTGCGAGAGTAGCGCGTTAGACCACGTGGCCACCGAAGCTAATCTACAGCCCAATGTGCATAGGAAGAAATTTATCAGACAGGTAAAACAGGCTACTAGAGCTACTTTATTGTGTTCATACGTCAAATCATGTGATCTGCGGCTGTCAATTTTGATAGAAATTATCAATAGAAATAATAATAATAATAATAATAATAATAATATAGTCAAATATTATCAGTTTAGACTTCAACCATATTTGTATTATCCCAAAATGTCTTGCTACCAGAATCCTGCTGTAGTTAAGGCTATGTTATGAATATTTTTGTTGAAACTTTTCTAAAAGAACTATTTAAATTATGTTTATATCCTGAAATGGTGCTGTGAGGTTTTCACCCCCTCAGAGTGTGTAGTTAAGATGGGGATGTAGAGAACGCCAGCTAAGGTAAGTGTTTTTGCAGTTTTTATAGCAAAATATTTATTTTGGCAAAATCAATCAATGATTCTTTCAGTAGAATGGAGTTTAATTTTCTTCACATGATGATATCAACAGTTGTTGAATATCTGTTATAAGCATAGCGGTATTAAATGAAAAACATTTTAAATGAAGATAAAAAGTTGTCATTAAATTCCAGGACACCCTCGACAGATATTTAACAACTGTTGATATCACCATGTGAAGAAAATAATACTCTATATCTCTACCGGAGACATATTTGATTTATTTTGGGCGAAAATTTCCTATGATATAAAAACTGCAAAAACACTGGCCTTTTCTCGCTTCCCCTACACTCCCACCTTAATAAAGTGTTGTTGTGATGAGCGGTGTGAGTCCTTTGTTTTTATCAGTGAGTGTAATGAGACGTTATCCTAATCAGCCTGTCAGTCTTGTTTACACCTTGCAGAGTAGATAAGTGTCACCGGTACTAATGAGCGGTGTGTCTTGTGTGTGTAGTACGCATGCGTGAGGAGGGACCCGACACTTGGTTGACAAGTGTCCATCACTCGTCTGGAAGTCTACAGTCAACGAGGGAAGCGCGAGGCGGTAAGTTGGACAAACGTTGCGTCACTATCCTGTCTGTGTCTGTGTGTACCAGTGACATTCCTACCTTGACTCTTGGACCTATCTTATAAGCTGCTAACTGACAAATTTTATATAATGTTATTATTATTGTTTTTATTATTATTATTATTATTATTATTATTATTATTATTATTATTATTATTATTAGCAACCCGTCTTACTATCCGTTCGGGTTATACGCACTTACGCTAATGTGTAATGGTAGGGTGATTGCGAGATGAAATGAAGGACCTACAGTTTAACGTGGGATCCGAACCACGGTAGAGGCCTGGCATTCCCCACATTCACAAGATGTCTTGTCAGAGGTGAAGGAAGGGTTTGGTAATCAGATAAATCTGTGCCGGGACCGAGGATTGAACCCCGGCCGCCAGCACAGAAGTTTATATAACGTTGATGATAGTAGGGGCATTTCGAAAAAACATAAACTTTGTCTTCTTTCCGAAAAAAAAACACAACAACTTTGAATTCGTTTGGAAAAATAAGTTTTAGCCTTGACAACAATTACGAAGTTTCGCGAAAATATATAATATATAGATAGATGGAATAATATATGTTAAATCATTATCATTTTGAGCTGAGATGTATTTAGCCTTTGTTTGCTCTTTAAGGTAGCAATATTTCCTTGTATTATTCTACTATGGTGCTGCTTATAATATATGGCCATAGTGTAATCAGTGAAGGTAAGACTGTATACCTTTCAGGGTAATCGGTGTATTAACAAACAATTGTGATATGAAATACATTATAAATAATTTTATTTCTGTTATATGAATAAAACCAATATTTTTATGGCATAAAACCATTTAAAATATATATTTAACGGTGGTTTCGTCTTCGATGGTATTTCATGTATTGAATTATTGGTGTTCACCACGAGTATAAAAATGGGTTTAGTACATCTTCTAAACATATTATCTGTCCCTACTAAACAACACTAATAATAGAGGCAGTTAAATAATTTAGTCCGAGTTGGGTTTCAATTTACAACACTATTCTTTAGTTTCGATTTGTGCCTTTAATATATATATAATAACTATCCGGTTAGGATCCTATACCTATTCCTATACCTACTTCCACTCTTGATGGTTTGAATTTCACTATTTGGTCCATCCCGGCTATTTTGATTGTCTGGTATCCTTCCCAGCTGGATCCCCTTGGAACCAACAGAACCTAGATTCTGGGAGCTCCCAAGCAACCCAGCTGGACCCCCTAGAAACCAGCAGAACCTAGATTCTGGGAGCTCCCAAGCAACCCAGCTGGACCCCCTAGAAACCAGCAGAACCTAGATTCTGGGAGCTCCCAAGCAACCCAGCTGGACCCCCTAGAAACCAGCAGAACCTAGATTCTGGGAGCTCCCAAGCAACCCAGCTGGACCCCCTAGAAACCAGCAGAACCTAGATTCTGGGAGCTCCCAAAAAACCTGAGACGAGCATTCCCCTGTCTGCCACCTGGAGAGGCTTCTCCTACTATCCAGCATTCTTATTGAGTCTAGTTTATTTTAGGACTAACTTAATTACTATCTTATATTACTAATTTATTTTCTTCCTATTCTAAGTATAATAACTCAGCCCTAATCTTAAACTATACCTAATAATCCCGAAATACCCCACACAGTCATGTTGCATTTACAAAGTAGTTGTGCACTTTCCCCTAAACGTTCTTGTCCTACGATGTTCCTGACGGTACCGGATCTCCATCAGTTGACAAGGAGAGGCCCGAACCATTGACAGTCGCGGTCACTTGTTGCCAAGTGAAACAAGAGGCAAGTGTCCTCCCCTCTTCTATGTTCTTTCCTCAGCCGATTTGTCCTGTCAGGATTTGCGCCACCTGGTTCATCCAGGATTGACCCAGTCAGTCCCGAGTACCCATTCAGACTGTACCTTAGCAGGTTTCAGGGGCTTCCCTAAATCCTTCTGTTATGTATCAGCCCGGTTCGTTCAGTACCTACTGTCTGTATTATGTCTGGTTTACTCTAATTTACTCAAGTCCAATTTGTTGGTGCTTACTTTCTGTTTTATTTTGATCTACTCGCTATGCCCAGTTGGGTATAGTCTCTTCTTCTTTGGTCTCCTCTCCTACTGTCTCTTGTTCCTTCTTTTAGTCTCTCTATGTACTCGTTCTTCTCCTTTGTTGCTATTATCATCGCGATTGTGTCAAGGTACTTCCACCTCACAGGGCCCCTCAGGATGTCTTCTACTAACCTTCCTTGTATCTCCTGCTGTGGAATTTTTCTTATTTCTAGTGTGTTAGGTCATCCTAGGACTACCTGTTCTGGTGTAGCCTTCTCTCCACAGTCACATAGTGCAGTGTCGGTAGGTCCTCTTTCGTAAAGGGATGCTCTGTATGGGCTTTACCGGTAATGTACTGTGCAAGAACTTCTGAAGGCTGCAAATTCTTCATCAAAACGAGTTCACCTACACTCGGAAACAGTTGATACGTCCGTCTTCCAGCCTCACTATTGTTCCATACATTTTGCTATTCTTCCTCTATAGCCTGAATTACATCTGAAACTGTTGTTACTCCTGTTCTAATTGTTTGGGGATAGTGGAATTCCCCTTAATAGTGTCCCCAGCTCAGAAATGAATTCCTCC